>JAUUDZ010023675.1:0-11203 GCA_032361705.1 Panulirus versicolor | reverse complement strand
GGAAAATGGCCCCTCCAGTTTTCACTTTTCTAAATGAAAGAACAGAGAAGGGGGCCAAGTGAGGATTTTTTCCTCTAAGGCACAGTCATTTGTTCTTGACACTTACCTTGCTGACACAGGGAATGGCAAATATGTGGACTACTGGCATTCTGTCTAAAAACATACAATCTCTCTTTGTCATTTGTAACATTTAACAACACTTAGTCACAGCTTATTCTTTTGCCTTTTGGCAAAATGGTAGGAGCAGTAGATAAAAGTAGTAAGTAGAGACATTTAGGTAGGAGCATTCAACAGAAGTAGTCATTAGGAACTTTAGGTAGAAGCCTCTGCAAACACTGCGCTAGAGTTGTCCTCTGCCAGTGGCCTGTTGAGGGTAAGGCACTAAAGGCTAACAAGCAGCATTTAAGTAAGTTTTTTAGGTATGAAAGACTCTGTTGCTATGGCAACCCCTTAGAGGGAGTTCCAATTACTACAGGTGTCAGAGATATGAAGAGATTGGTACCAAGGGATTAGAGCAAAGCAAACTTCATATCTATTATAGGAAAAGAGATAGAAAAAGTGAATTAAACAAAACCTTATGTAGTGGAAAAACTATCAAATCAATAGACTACTGTACACGGGAAATATACAGGTAGGAACAGTTAAAAGGGAAGACTCAAAATAATTTGGAAGGATACTAAGAAAACATGTACCTGACAGATTCTTAGTATGGATAAACATGAAGATATGTGCTGACTATTTGGGTTTGAGGAAGTCTTATAAGGGCCATCCTCTTGTATAATGAATCACATTAAGGTATGACTACATATTTTACAACTCTCATAAAATGTGAACCAAGTGAAGGAAGTGACATTTAAAAATACCTTGTAACATCAAGCTGCCAATTTACATGATTATAAGTATTCAGTTAAATGGGAGTACAAACAACAATGCATTTACTTTTCTATTTCAAAATGCCTTACAATGAGTTAATTTACTTCCTGATTTTCCAGAAATAATCTCATTACAAAACTGCTGCTGCATTCTAATACAATATACATACAGTAATGCTATCTATAAGCTTGCCTCAGAGATCAGTATTTTGAAGTCAAAGAAGCAAGTGTTATCAGGCACTTCATGGAAGCTTCAGGAACTCATTACACAACATACATAATGTGTATGTTGTGATGTTATATAGGTGAACACTTCAAAACTCTCTCACTGAGAAGTGTCATAAAAACCTGATCCTTCCTTGGAAAGGTCATGGAAATCATGAACTTCATAAGTCCTCAAAAATTCTGAAGGTTGACCAATTTGTTATGCTTACCTCAAAGAGCAATGATAACCTTATGTAATGCACGGGTCATAAGCATTTATAATATTCCAAGGGGTGTCAACAGAGTACTGGCAAGGCTCAATCAGGCTCTTCTTTCCCTTGGCTGAAGACAACCATGTCGCATAACCTGATCACTTTGCTACTCATACCTTTTACCTCTCATCATAGACAAGCTTGATTTGTCACAGAATACTTGCAACAAACAAAATTAATTAACCTACCATATCAATTTTAATCTTAAGAGTTTTTCATTAAATTAAAAAAAATAGAATAGGAAACATGTACATTATGTATGCAAACATGTACACACACACCACCATACCTCTTGGCCTGTAGTCCTGCCCTGAGTGCTACTGGAGCCCCACAGATGGGGATCTTAGGGCAGAGAGGTAAGGTAAGATTTATGTATGTAAACAAGTATTTTTTTCATACTAGTTCACCGTTCCTGCATGGCAAGGGAACACATGGAACAGGCAAAGAAGTCCTCGTTTTGCTAACATCCACTCTTTAACTTTCATTTAAAGTCCACAGAAACCAAAGCAAAACATCCACAGTCATGTCCCAGAGACTATTGTCCCCCTTCTTTTATACAAGGGCACTACACATGCAATCTGCCAGTCTTCAAATACCTCACCAAGAACCATACAAACATTGAAAAATAAGACTAACCAACAATGTCATAATCCCTTTTCTGAGAAACCGCAATCTCATCCACTCCTGATGCTTTGCCACAGTTCACCTTACATAAGGCTCTCACTACATTTTCTTTTTTCACTTCACTATTTGCCAGGTTTCTTTCTTTCCACATGCCACCTAGTCCAAAACACTACATTCACCATCCTATCATGTAACTCAATATGTGAAGAGTGGCACAGGGTGAAAGAAAAACGAAACAATGGGAGTAGAATAGGATAGGAAGGTACTTAGAGGAGTAGCACTTACATATGCTGGTGAAGTGTGTGGCTTGCTGAAGGTGGGAGGTGAGTGACGGAAAAAGGGGTGGAGAGTGCTGGGATGAGGGATTACACTGCTAATGAAACAGGAAAGATGGAGGCAAGAATAGTAACTGCATGGAAAGAATATGAATGATTGGGAGATGTATACAAGAAAGCAGCAGGTTAAGACTGAGGTACTGAAGTTAAATAAGAAAACAAATGAGAGAGGGTAACAGAATATCAATGAACTCCAGGAAGTCTAAGAGAATGTTAGGGAAAGCGGTGAACATTGTGAGGAGAAGAAACATGAGTAACAATGAGAGGAGCAGAGGGGAAAATGCTAACAGGCAAAAGGGGTGAGACTTAGTATTTTGAAGCACTATTGAATCTGTGAGAGGATAAGGTGGCAGATAAGGTGTCTGGGAGTGGATGACAACTGCAGTGGAGTTTCTTTAATTATCATGTAAAATGCACCAAAACCAGATCACATAGTCTACAGCCACATCCCAAAGACTATTCCATGATTTACTCTTGACTACTGCAAATACCCTAGCTCTACCCACCAACATTATATTGACCCCTCACATCAATCAAGGTTAATATATCCCATACATGCATATAACCCTAATGAATGTTCTAGCCCTGATACCCCGAAGTCTTCTTCACTCCAACTTCTATCTCCTTCATGGTCTCCAACTTTCCCTCTTCCACTTCAAACATGTAGATCCTCTTTATCAGTCTTTTTCAATCATTCTCACCATGTTTGCTATCATACTTCTCTCATACACGGTCATTCCTTTATAATAAACTCTCCTCACACAACACTTATCGTACTGAAATTTGTTTCCCATGTCCATGCTCTTCCTTTCCTTTTATGCTTGAGGCCCATGACTTGCAGCCATATAACACTGTCGGGACTGCTACACCTTCAAATGAAACTGTCTTTGCCCTTACAGACTTGGCTATCTCTTTCCACCCTATGACACCAGTCCCACAGTTCCCACCACTTCCATACTGAGATACCGAAAGCATTCCACTTCCTCCAGGTCCTCCCCATTTAAAGTTACTCTCAAAATATTCTGTCTCATCTCCCTGCTGCACCTCATTACCTTACTTTTGTTCACATTTACTCAAAACGTTTTTGTTTCAAACACCCTCCTAAACTTGCTCATTAACTTCTGGAGTCGACCACATGGGCCATGTAATCTGTAAACAGGAACTGATTCGCCTACCAAAATCTGTAAACAGGAACTGATTCGCCTCCCATGTTCCCTTTCACTATCGACATATTGTAGACTCACCCCAAGTCAAAGTCCCTTGCATTCGCCTCCCTTACCATTGTTTCCATGAACAGATCCTTAACTGAGACCCACTTTCACATGGAACCTCATACCCTCCTCCCTTCTTACTGGCACACAAGCATTACTCCTGTGGTTAAAAGCCCTCACTGCATAAAATAACTTTCCTTTTCTCACATATATCTGTAGCATCTTCCACAAGGCCTCTCTGTCAACTCTCTCATACACTTTTGCTAGATCCAAGAATATGTCAACTCTCATACACTTACTCTAGAGCCAAGAATGTCATATATACATATCAGTCTCTTTCTTCAAGCATTTCTTACACAAATTCTTCAAAGCAAACATCTTGTCCACAATCCTCAATATCTCCTAAAGCCACACTGCTCCTCCCCATTCAGATGTCCTGTGCATGCCACCATATTCCGATTCACTATTCTCCAATGCAACTCAACTGGTATATGAAATGGACTTATACCCTTACAATTCAAACATTCATTTTTGTATTTTGCAAGTTCTCAAGTTCCTCTCCATAGGCCTTACATACAATGAATAGCTGAACTAACCAAAATCACTGCCATCCATTTTCTTGAGACATTCAACTACAATCCCACCCACTCTCGCCTCCTTGCCACACCATCTTACCTTCGCATTTTAGTATCTTATTTCATTTCTCTTTGCCATTTGCCAAGCCTTTCCACATAACACCTAATCCTAAACACACCATATCTTCCACTCTATCATCAGCCATATTGAACAGTCCTTCAAAGTTTTAAATCCATTTTTTCACATCTTTGCCAACCACATTTCTGTTCACGAATATTATTATACTTTGTTCATAATTACCTCCTCTGCAATCTCCTTCTTTGTCATGAGAATATCCTCCTCCATACGTTGCAGCCTCTTCTCTTTTTTACTAACTTGATCATTCTTTTCTTGCACCATCTCCTTAATCTGTGAATTAGGCAAAAACCAAAATGTGAGCTGTAGATATAATGTATACTTACTCTGCAGTAACCATGAATTGTTAAACAAAACTTCACACATATATCAAGAGTTTCAAGCTTCCTCATTCATAAATCATATTCTCTCACCACCTTTTATTCTCTGTGTCTGAGGCAGTGAATCTAAAACTTTTACAGAATGTGAGTATAAATAAGAGGATGGAGTTAGAGTGTAACATCTTAAAATAATACGAATTAGGGAATGGAGGAATTAGAGTGTGACCTTAAAAGAATATGAATTTTGGGGAAAAAGGCCTAATTGTAAAGACTGAAGGATACCAAACTGAGCAGCAGATGAAGAATTACTAAGTTTAGTACAGTAAAAACTTTAAATCTGGCAATAAAAACTAATGTTGCTACAGAATAATAATGGAACACCTAAAATCAAGACTTGCTGAGAATAATACAAAATCAAAGTCATGGATATACAAAAAATTTTCTTTCTTTCAAATAAACACCTAATGTTACTAATCAAGTGTTAACAGATATGAATCTATTTACTTTTCTTGATGAGAGAAGCAGTAAGTATAATTGACATTCTGCAAGTGAGGAGCTTTGGAATGGATAATGAATGAAGTTTTGGTTAATTTCCATAATGCAAAAGTACAATAGCTAAATACCAGAGGACTTTCATGAAAAGGATAAAAAACAGTTGCCATAGTGTGACGGAGAGAATATGTTACAGAAAACTGGATTAATAATGATAACTAAAGATTTTGTTATGACCAGAGGATCTCTAATGAAATATAAACAGAAAGATGCTGAAGGATTGCACAAACTATCCAGAAACACTGAAGCACTGGAAGGACTATTTCTAATAATTGAGAAGCAAAAACAAAAGATGCATTGGTTAGTTGAAGCACTTAAAATAACAGAAAATTAACAAAAAATAGTGAAATATGTACATAGATTGATGAAAAACAAGAAGCTGTAGGAAAAGGAAGAGAAAGACCAGGGGGGGGGGGGGATTTCTCTTCACTAACCCTTTCCCTGTGGCAGTTCTAATAAACTGTACAAAACACTCTGTGAGCAGATTCTTAATTATAATAAAAAATCTCCATAAGTTTATCAAGATTAATAAATTATTTTATAAATATCGTGATAGACAACTCATTCCCTCCATATATACAAACCATTTCAGAATTCCCTCTTCAGCTCTCACCAGATCATACTCTTCATTTTGTCACACCTTTCAGTCACTCTATGATTTCTTACTTGATCAACCTTCATCATACTCCATATTTTCCTCAAACATTTCATTTCTATCACATTCATCTTCTTCCATACATGAGAAATGCAAACAGTGTACAAAAATGATTTCAATGCTAAAAGCAAATACAAGAAATCCTTACCTTGTTAATCTCCTCCTCTTTCTCTCTCCTCTGGCTCTGAGATTGATATGTATCATGTTTAGCCTTCTTTTTTTGAACATGCAGTTCATTTAGCAAAGTAGTCTGCCAATGGTGTATGTTGTCACTAATGTTAACTGAAGATATTTCAAAGTCTTTTGGGAATTCTAACTGGTGTACAAGTGTATTGTAGGCATATACATTATCACAGAGGGTTTTCTGTGCTTTTCCCAACTCCATTTCAAGTGCCCATATCTAATGAGGGGAAAGAAAAAAAAAATGAGATGTATTTTTCATTAAAAATAATGAAAGTTCTTGAGACAAAAGAAATTTATCTTCATAATGTTTCTAAACTCAATGCCAACCTTTGGGTATAAAATCAGCAAAACATGAATCTTTCACAGATATTTTACTAGGGTAAGACTTACGATCTGAAAACTGGTGTTCAAAATTTAATCCTGACATTTAATATCGTAATTTTCATGAGAAACCCATGCATCTTTCCAATATTTCTGTTTCCTACTTCCAAATGCACTCAGGATTTATCATTAAACAAAAACAAAATTAACAAAGGACCTCAGGACAGTTTAAGCTCCCTGATCAAGATATTTCCAATGTCAAACCACATATAAAGGGATTGGAGGGAATGATTATCCTGGTGATGTTAATTACCTCTGTGTCAAAGTCCTTGCCTTGCTGTTGATGTTGTGCAATGAGTGGGTCCACATCATTAGCATGATTCTTTAACCTTGCCAATTCTTCAACACTAAGTGCCTGTTGTGCCTGCAGCCTCTCCAATCTTGACACCTCTTCTTGAACCTGAAAAATTTTAAAGGGTATACATATCTGAGATAATATATTCCTATTATTCATGATATATAAAACAGATTCCAATAACTTACAAAATCCTACCACAACTCCTCTGACGTAAAACACGTCATGGGCGCACAAATACCTTTATGTATATATGATGCAGTCTGATTAAAAGTACACGAAAGGATAATATAGAACATAATGCACATTACATGATTACTTCTAAAATGAGTCACTTGTAACAGACTCATAGGAGTCTGTATTTTAGGGCACACTTCCTGTCACCTTTTGTGGCCTTTCAGCAGATGGTAACTCATGCATTAGCCACCTACTGCCAGGATTAAGGAACGTGGGAACATCGATGAAGGGGGCAAGGGGGGAAGTGGTAACAGGTAGTGATGAAGTGAGGAGATGGACTGAGTATTCTTAGTGTGTTTGATGACAGAGTGGCAGATGTAGGGTTTTGGTTGGGGTGGTTTGAAAAGTGAGTCAGGCAGAGGGGTATGGTGAAGAGAGAAAAGGGGGTGAAAGCCTTACAGAAGATGGAATCCAGCAAGGTGGCAGGTTTGGATGGCACTGTAGTTGAATTCACTACTGTGTTACTGATTGGTTGGTCGGGACATTCAGTGTATGTATGGATCATGGTGAAGTGCCTGAGGATTGGCAGAATACATGTATAGAGCCATTGTACAGGGTAAAAGGAATAAGGGTGAATGGTCAAACTGCAGAGGCATTAGTCTGTTGAGTATTCCTGGAAAACTGTATGGGAGGGTATTGATTGAGAAGGTGAGGGCATGTACAGAGCATCAGATTGGGAAGGAGCAGTGTAGTTTTAGAAGTGGTGGAGGATGTGGAGCAGGTGTTCACTTTGAAGAATATATGTGAGAAATACTTAGAAAAACAGATGGATTTGTATGTAGCATTTATGGATCTGGGGGAGGCATACAATAGGGTTGATAGAGATGCTTTGTGGAAGGTCTTAAGAATATATGGCGTGGGAGGTAAGCTGCTAGAAGCAAAGAAGTTTTTATCAATGGTGTAAGGCATGTGTATGAGAAGGAAGAGAGGAGAGTGAATGGTTCTCAGTGAAGTTCAGTCTGTGGCAGGGATGTGTGATGTCCCCATGGTTGTTTAATTTGTTTATGGATGGGGTGGTTAGAGAGGTGAATGTAAGAGTTTTGGAGATAGGGGCAAGTATGCAGTCTGCTAGGGATGAGAGAGCCTGGCAAGCACTAGTGGCTGATTCAAGTGAGAAACTGCAGAAGTTGGTGACTGAGTTTGAAAAAGTGTGTGAAAAGAGAAACTTGAGAGTAAATATGAAATAGAGCAAAGTTATTAGGTTCAGCAGGGTTGAAGGACAAGTTAGTTGGGATGAAAGTTTGAATGGGAAAAATTGAAGGAAAGGAAGTGTTTTTGATATCTGGGAGAAGACTTGGCAGTGAATGGAACCATGGAAGCAGAAGTGTGTCATAGAGTGGAGGAGGGGGCAAAGGGTCTGGGAGCAATGAAGAATGTGTGGAAAGAGAGAACGCTATCTCAGAGAGCAAAAATGGGTATGTTTAAAGGAATAGTAGTTCCGACAACATTATATGGTTGCAAGGCATGGGCTATAGACAGGGTTGTACGGAGGAGGGTGGATGTGTTGGAAATGAAATGTTTGAGGCCAATATGTGATGTGAGGTGATTTAATCAAGTAAGTAATGAAAGGGTAAGAGAGATGTGTGATAATAAAAAAAATGTGGTTGAGAGAGCAGAAAAGGGTGTGTTGAAATGGTTTGGACATATGAAACAAATGAGTTAGAAAAGGTTGATAAAGAGGATATATGTGTCAGAGGTGGAGGGAACAAGGAGAAGCAGGAGACCAGATTGGAGGTGGAAGGATGGAGTGAAGATTTTGAGCAATCAGGGCCTGAACATGCAGGAGGGTGAAAGGCATGCAAGGAATAGAGTGAATTGGAATGATGTGGTATACCATGGTTGATGTGTGTCAGCGGATTGAACCAGGGCATGTGAAGTGTCTGGGGTAAACCATAGAAAGTTCTGTGGGGCCTGGATGTAGAAAGGGAGCTGTGGTTTTGATGCATTATACATGAGAGCTAGAGACTGAGTGTGAACAAATGTGGCCTTTTTCAACTTTTCCTTGCACTACCTCGCACACTTGCAGGGGGAGGGGGTGTCATTTGATGTGTGGTGGGGTGGTGGTAGGAATGAATGAGGGCAGCAATTATGAATTATGTACATATGTACATATGTACATACATACACATATATATATATGTATATATATATATATATATGTGTATGTATATATATGTATACATTGAAATGTATGGTATGTATATGTGCGTGTGTGGATGTGTATGTATGTATGTAGGTGGGTTGGGCCATTCTTTCAATTTTGCATTTGTTTTAAGGGTTTTAAAAAGGCTCACTTGATGCATTTCATTAACACTTGGTGGTTGGTACTCTTTAAACTGTTTGTTTGCCTAGCAATATAAATTTTGGGCTGTCTTCTTCTCTTATTGATTCTTATGTTGCAGTATCCCACTCAAACTCTTTCTTGCCTATTTTTTTGGTTTTGTTTTTTGTTTTAGTCCTTTCTCATGCCTAAATGATCCTTGCCTGGACCATTTTAGTATCTTGCAGTTTCCCTCTGAACTGATCCTTGCATAGGAGTTTGTACTTTGTTTCATTCCCTCACCTAACAGTTCTAACCTTATTCTTATTCCCCTCCTCACAGTTTTTCTCCAGACTACTTTTTTATCCAATGGTTTTCAATTTTCCATAACAGTTTTCATTTGTGTTGTTTCCAGAGTTGGGTAGGGGTTTGTTTGGAATGGGTATTTGTTTTTTTTACATAGTGTTCTTGCCTTGATTATGACCTTCCTTTTTTTTTTTATCAGCCCCCTTCTCAGAATTATGTTTGGATTTATGTATATTTTGGGCATTCAGAAAGGGTTCTAACAATTCATGTGATTTTCTCATCTTTGCCACCAGATCTCTGTTTCTGGATCTAATGATAGACATACCTAAGCAGCTTTTGTCACCAGAAAAGTTTACACTGGAGAATTACAGTGAGGCTCACCTAAAGGATTAAATGTATGTTCTTTGTGCTATCCAGTCTTTGCATTTTAGGAGATTTCTGTTTGCCTAATACAAATGTAGAGTTTGCTACTCATTAGATAGAATTTACTTCTCTACATAACCTCACTCAGTGCTAAGGAAAATCAGAGTTCACTTTGCTTGACTATTGAGCTTAGAAGGTGCATAGAATCGAACCATACACAGTTTGGTGCATAATCCAGGTGGACAAGTGTTGTTTGATGAAGCATGGCTCTTGAGCCAGTTCCCAAATTAAAAGCAGGGGCACCACTTCAGTTCTTTTCTTACTCTAAATGTTTTTCCATTGTAATAAGATTTGGCTGGATAAAAAGCCAATTGGACATTTCCTACTCTCTGCTCTAATGAATTTTTCTGCATTGCTATGATCATATAGGGGACTATAGTGCTTCCTTTGAATTGTCAGCTGATATTAGAATGCTACCTTTTACCAACAATTGGGTCCCTCAACAACAACCTTCCAAAATGTGCCTCAGTAGTGTAAATCACTTGCTTGGGTTCAGTCTACAGTGTAAGCAGATAGTGCAAAGCTCACATGGCAGTCCCTCCTCCTTCAGGTTGGAAGTAAGTTTGAATCTACTTCAGTTAAGCACTGCAGTTGTAATAGGACTAGAAGTCCTCTGATTGTAACTTTGCTTGAGTTGTACAAGGATTTTCCTTCTCTGGGAACACTGACAAGATTGCAGTATAACCTATGCAGTGATACTTTTAAATGATTCTTTTAACATAATCTACTCCTAGCCTCGCTCCAGATCCATTCCTTTTACCTCACAACATTATGAAATGCCCTAAAATGTTTTTTTTGATGGTTAAAGGTGTCACTACCTTTGACAGTGAACTTCACGAAAAGATAGGTACATTTTCCAGACAGCATTATTCTCATTCTGGCTGATGAAATGAGGATTTTAGTTACTTCAGAAGTGGTCTGACATAGATTTTCAGTCGAGGTAGATCACTTTAATGTACTTACTAGGAGACCTGTATATATATATATATGTCTGTGGGTTTGTGTGTGTGTGTGTATATTTATGTTGATATGTTTTTTATTTATTGTACTTAATCACCGTCTCCCATGCTAGCGAGGTAGCACAAGGAAACAGACAAAAGAATGGCCCAACCCACCCATATATACATGTATGTGCATAAATGCCCACACATGCATGTCTCTATATTTCAATGTATACATGCATATACATACATAGACATATACATATATACACATGTATGTATTCATACTTGCTGCTTTCATCCATTTCCGTCACCACCCCACCACACATGAAATAGCATCCTCCTACATACATACATACATACATACATACATACATACATACATACATACATACACACACACACACACACACACACACAC
>JAUUDZ010023664.1:0-11203 GCA_032361705.1 Panulirus versicolor | reverse complement strand
TATATATATATATGTCAGCTGAGACGGAACGGGCAACTGAATGCCTGAATCAAGGTCACCTCAGTAACGCTGCACCATACCAACAACACTTCTGTACAGTGGTTACCGTGAGTCAGCACGGGTTAGGCCCGCCCGCCTGGTGTCCCGCTTGCATATGATCGAATCCTGGGCGTGGCTGTCGGCCTACAGCCATGCAATCTATTCATCCTCCCCTCGGGGCTGGTCGACCCCTTGGGGCTGGTCGACCCCTTGGGGCTGGTCCATAAATGGGTACATGGTTTAGGTTAAGGTATGTCTGTGTGCGAAACAAAAGAGTAAGGACCCGGCGGCCATATGATTAACACCGCCTGCCCGTAAGACACAAATAGTCATCACATATAACACTTTACGATGCCCCTACAGAATAATATCAAATCACGTGATGATAATAAATTTCAATAAACCATTTATGAAATGTTTATGATAAAAAAAAAATATTTAATACATCAGTTCAGAATTAACCCCTCTAGCATGAAGGTACGGCTCTTGAGCACGACGGTACGGCCCTTAACCATGACAGTACGGCCATTGAGCACGACGGTACGGCCCTAGAGCACGAAAGTACGGCCTTTGAGCACGACAGTATGGCCCTTGAGCACAGCGGTACAGTCCTAGAGCACGGCAGCACGGCCCTTCGGTATGATGGCCCCACCTGGCTCAGGAGCTAAACTATAATTACTAACCTTATTTTTAATATTATTATTATCACTAATTTTATCACGCACTTCAGCCTCTCTTAGAAAACAAAGTGAAAAATATAAACTTCAGGGAAGCATCGAAACCATCTCACTAACATCGAAAATCGTATCAAAAGTTTCGTAACAGAATACAGGAGTGTTCCACCTTGCAACACATCGCTCTAATATATATATTTGTGGGGCGGTGTTTCGTAAAATAACGAACAAAACTCTATTGACAATAACCGACCTACGAAACCTAGAACCCAGCCTACAATACCTCTATATCATTCATGGTGGATCACAGTTATAACAACTACAACAGCCAATGATACAAAGTTCGATGATTGTGACATGGTTATATTCACTCCTGATCTACACACAGCCACTACTAATCCTTTACAGTAACTACTGCTCCAAAATAAAGCCACTACTGACCCACCGCAGTAATTACTGGCCCACTACGGTCACTACTAATCCACTACAAAGTCACTACTCTTCTGATGAAAAACCACAAGTGACCCACTACAGTAACTACTGACTCACTAGTCATTAGTAACCTACTACATAGTTACTACTGATCCACTAAAGCCATCATTGACCCACTACTGTCCCACTACAGTCACAAATGATCAACTACAGTCACTGCTGATCCACGACAGTCAATGCTGATCCACTAAAAAGCTATAACTAACCAACAAGTTATTACTGATCCCCTTCAGTCGCTAATGACGAACTACCGCCACAAACGGTCCACTAACTTTACTAATGATCGAAACACGTCCACCACTGACCAACTAAAGTCACTACTGACACACCGGTCACTGACCATCTATTATAGTCATTACTAATCTCTTAGTCACTATTTATCCACTAAAGTCACTTCTGATCTACTAAATATTCACTACTGATCAACTACACAGCCACTACTGATCCACTACACAGCCACTACTGATCCAATGCACAGCCATTACTGATCCACTACACAGCCACTACCAATGATCACTATAGTCACAACGATTCACTCGGTCACTATTGATCCACTAAACTGCCTTACTTCCTAGGAATCAGTGCATCAAAAAGATTACGCCTACACAACATGCTGTATTGATCCACCAACGTGACCCTCTTGGTCAGAAATGGGTCACATTTCTTCATATCAACCATCAAAAGAAGTTTGTCTGTATTACTTGAAAACCTTATGGATAGGATACAGTCTGAATATATCAACTAACATAGCATTAAAAGTAAGTGATAATTCAGCCGTTATCAAAGTTACGTTATATCGCCTTAATATGCGAACTGGTAGTACTCCATAACATAAAGGTGCCAACCATGACTGTTATGGCCTGGCCTTTTATGGCCCTTGGATATCATATCTAAGGGTCGTGCCCTCCTACTCAAGGGATGTACATTTTTACATAAGGGTCGTGCCGCCGTGCTCATTAGGTTATTTAAACACGATTTTAAAAGCAATTATCACACATGATAATCATTTTCTTACGAGGCGCGACGACTACAGCTTATCAGTATAACGATGATTATAATCAATATATTCCTGAAACAACGGATAACAATTCCTCCCGCAGCCTTTCCTTTCATATCCGTTAGTGGTTTAAGAAAAGGAATCACCTAAGGATTTGTCCCTTAACCTTAGCAAGCCTAAAAAAAATTGGGAAAGGGGCGAATCTACAGTACAGGTGATCCATCGTATCTAAAAAACTAGCCTAAGCTTTCTTTATTTACTAATCATGGCGTCTTTAATAAAGTTATAATCACCGCTGAAGCTTATAATACCCACTAGGTCATACTTTACGCAAAATTACCCTTAAAGACGTTTTCCATTTGTACAATTCAAAACCACCCTTTTACATTACCAGCGCAAAAAAAAAAAAAAAATAGAAAAACATCACATTCATTTCTTCTCACTGCCAGTTTACTGCAATAGGTAATTTCCCTTCACGTTACTATTATATAATACAACCATATTACGACTGCTTTGTGAATGAAATGTGTACAATACCTGTTAAACATTTTAACCATTTACCAAAAAATATGGACTTGGAGTGGAATCTAAACTGATAAAAATATATACATATTCTATATATAAATGCGCGTAAAGAGAAGACAGAAAGATTGGTGTACGAAGTGCGTTGCCTGAGAAAGCACTTCTCGTTAGTATTAGCGATATGCAGTGGCCTACTATTCTCTCCCCATTTCTTAACCAAACCCTTGTCGAGTATGCTTCACTAATTAGTATTGTGTACGAGTATAATGTTTTAATATCATCACAATTCCGTTAACTAGTAATATTTGGACCGCAATTATTCTTACTGAAATAAGTAGAAGGTGGCATCAGTCGCCCGGATGCACAAGTTGAGAGCCACTCGTTCATACAACCTAATACTGCATGCATTACAGGTATCTTAGCTTAATACAAAAACCTACACATGCAGCAACTTACAGAGCCATTCTGGGAGCAACGGAGAACATATCGTTACAGTGGATATAGAGTAAACACTATCAAAACAATCTTAAAGTGGTATGGAAGCCTAAGCTGTACCATCTGTCTGCGGCGGCACCGGGGTAATGGCTCACGACGGCGTCGTCTGCTGCATACCCTCATGCGCCTGCGCGATTTAGTCGCCTCACAAAATCTTCCACACACTGTCTATTTTCCACCCACCGGATGGCAAATACTATTTGTTCTCTACAGTAAGCTCGGATATACACACAACTCAAGGAATAGAAAGAGTTCAACTGATTATGTGTTTCCTTCCCTGTGCCTGCTTATTAATCAATCCCAGTCAATTTTCCATCCGCGTTCGAGAAATATTGCTTACGCTTTACGTTAACCTTCAACACACAAAGTAATGAAAAGATTCAAATACTGAAAACATTAACCTGGATTGCACGGTGTTTCATTAACTCGATATTTCATCAACGGATACATACATCTTAAGCTACAGTGGTACCAATATCTAATATATCATTAAGTTAATACCTGAGCCGTGAATGTACTAGTGTGTCAAATTGAACCAAACTCCTTACTTTCTTGTAAGTAAAAAGTCTAACTTTGTAAAGAAATAGTTATCGATTATAAAGACTTCCATTTTCTTTGAAGCCTTCCGTTCCATTCCCTGTTTTAATATAAGGATAACTTATCTCTTTACCAAATAACATATGTCTCTGAATAACAACTTAGTGATATCTTACTAACGGCGCCTATAACAACCATAATAACAACCAACCAGGACACCGAATACCAAGGGATATGGGCTGTGTCCTGAGTGAATGAACTCCTACGAGAATGCACCAAATTAAACGAAAGAGGAACGCCATTGCTCCTGCCGGGAACTCTGAAAACAACCACAGTTATTTGTAGTGACATAAAAGACTCCATTCACTCGTAGGGACACCAGAGACGACATTAACCATTCAATATCTCCACAAGGAATAGTCTCCCGTGGGGACACCATAGACAACACCATTCACGCGTTGAGACACAACAGGCGAATATATTCACTTGTGGGAACATCACAGCAACCTCCCTCGCTCGTGGGGACACCATAGATAAAATATTTACTCATAGGGACATTAGTAACAACTACACTCACGAATAAACACGCCACAAATAACTATATTCACTCGCAGGGACGACAGACGACCAGATTCACACATGGTGAAAATATAGTCAACCACATTCACTCGTGGAGGCACCATAGACACCCATATTCACTCATCAGGACACCACAAACGTATACATTCACCAGTGGGGACCAGAGAGATAGCTACATTCACTCGTGGAAAAACCACAGATAACCTCTTTCACTCGGAGAGACACCACAGACGACGATATTCACTCAGGGGGACAACATTTACCCATGGGGACAATACATACATCCGTTTCAACCGAAAATAACTCAAACTCATTAAAGATTTGCCGATGTCAGAACTAAAGCATCGAACACAATGAGAAAAGACATTTGCAACGGAATGTGACGTACCTCAGGTATGATGTTCCTCAGATGATGTGATGTACCTCAGATAATGTGATGTACCTCAGGTACGATGTACCTCAGATAATGTGATGTACCTCAGATAATGTGATGTACCTCAGATAATGTGATGTACCTCAGGTATTATGATGTACCTCAGATAATGTGATGTACCTCAGGTAATATGATGTACCTCAGATGATGTGATGTACCTCAGATAATGTGATGTACCTCAGGTAATATGATGTACCTCAGATAACATGATGTACCTCAGGTAATATGATGTATCTCAGATAATGTGATGTACCTCAGGTAATATGATGTACCTCAGATAATGTGATGTACCTCAGGTAATATGATGTACCTCAGATAATGTGATGTACCTCAGATAATGTAATGTACCTCAGATAATGTGATGTACCCTAGGTAATATGATGTACCTCAGATAATGTGATGTACCTCAGATAATGTGATGTGCCTCAGATAATGTGACGTACCTCAGATTCTGTGATGCACGCAAGGTAATGGGATGTACCTCAGATAATGTGGTGTACCTCAGATAATTTGATTTACCCAAGACAATGTGATGTACCTCAGATAATGTGTTATTACTGTTAACTTATCCTTAATGATCAGGAATGTCATTTCGTATAACGAGAATACCAGTATAACCAAAACAGATGAAGTTTATGAAACGTCAAAGTAAAATGTGTATAAAAGAAGTAAAAAATGAAAATGTCCAAGAATTAATTACTGAATAACATAAGGGAATTTAGTTGAGTCATATACAGTGATCCAGGTATGGTGGTAACATGTACTCCAGCTTCTCCTCTCCACATATATGATTGGTATTTACCATTTGAGGACAATATGTAGCGTGAGGTTGTTTGAATGAGTAAATAACGAAAGGTTAATAGAGATGCGTGGCAATAAGAAGATTGTGGCTAGAGAGAGTGTGTTGAAATGGTTTGGATATATGGAGAGAATAAGTGAGAAAAGGTTGACAAAGAGGATAGATATGCCAGAAGTGGAGGGGACAAGAACAGGGAGACCAAATTGGAGGTGAAAGGATGGAGTGAGGGAGATTTTGAATGACCGGACCTGAAAATACAGGACGGTAAAAGGCATGCACATGATGGATTGAATTGAACCGATGTGGTATACAGCGGTCGACGTGCTGTCAGTGCATTAAACCAGGGAATGTGAAACGTCTGGGGTAAACCATGGAAAGGTCTGTGGGGCCTGGATGTGGATAGGGAGCTGTGGTTTCGGTGCATTACACATGACAATTAAAGACTGAGCATGAACGAATGTGGCCTTTTATGTCTGTTTTTCCTGGTGGTACCTCGCTGAAGTGGGGGGTAGCAATACTGTTTCTTGTGGGGTGGGGTGGAGACAGGAATAGATGAAGGAAAGCAAGTATGAATATATACATGTGTATATATGTATATGTCTTTTTATGTGTATGTATAGGCATGTGTAGGTGTATAAGTTGATATGTATATGTGCATATGAGTAAATGGGCCATTCTTCATCTGTTCCCTGGCGCTACCTCGCTGATGCGGGAAACAGCAGTTAAGTATAATAGATAATAAAGAAAAAATATAACTTCAATACTAGTGCAAATGCTTTTGTGTTCAAGTAATTCATCTTTCTGTGCATCAAAATTTAATATAAACCAACATGGCATCTCCCATGCTTTACTTCCACCTGTTGAGTTTCAGGCAAAGTATTGAAGATTTTCTTGTTTATGGTATTTTGACCCTCCCAAACTGAGGAAGAGCTCAGCATCTATTAGTTTTGCCAATGACTTGGAAAAGCTATCAGTCTAAACATGACAGTGGACGTGTTAATATGATACAAAAGAAGATGAAGTACTATTGATAAAGCACTTTATTTCGCCTTATGATGATCATCTTTAATATATTCGTGTAACACACAGAATGACATACTGTACTGTGAGAAAGTTCATCATGAAATAGTAAGAGATTAATAAACAGGTACTGTATTCTGTACTGTAAACATGCTGTGAAGTTTAAGAGCAATTTCTGGGGGCTTTAGTTCCAAACTTTGAATTTACACTAAAAACCATTGAACTGAACTTTGTAAAACTGGGTTTAGTTATATTTCATTGTCCCTATCTTGCAATGTAAATTGACACCTCTCTACCAATTGTGCCATGAAAATGAGATAGCAGATTGACTGGTTTATAACTTTGCCTGGTAAGTTTTTCCTGGTACGCAAATTTTTGCTTGTCCTGACTCTTTCCCTGTAGCAGCCTTGAAATCCAAGGTATGCTTTGTACAGGAGATTTCCAAGTTCTGTATTCAGAAAGAAAAAAGAATATTTCCACAGTTTTGTTAGCTGTGTGTTGTCATCAAAGTGGATTATACATACAATTTGCAGAAAATGATTATGAAACATCAGTTATGGGAATAGTATTTGCTAATGAAATTCATCTACAATCCAGTAATTAATTTCTTTTATGTTCATTGCTTTCTTGCACTATCAGGTCTGTGAAATCATCAGATATTGTAATTGATTAACCATTTCTTCAGAATCTTTATTTTCTGCACAAGGAACAGTCAGTCTGCTGTTTGTATTATCAAAATGGAAATGAGCATACTGTATTCACCAACACATTTGGTTGTTTTCTGCATGTTAAGAGGCTGATGTCAGAAGGGTGTAAAATGCTTAAGGATTCCATGAAAAGAATATAGTATAGGGGTGTCAGGCTCATCATCTGCTAGCAGTGGTGTTATTTTAAGTGAAGAGAGCCACAGAATGTTTATTCAACAGCATTTATAGTGTTTTGTTATTAAATTGCTGATAGTATATTTGGGAACTTCAGAGTTAGCTGGGAACAGCATCTCCCTTTCACTATAGATACCTAACTTTATTTCATGCCAAATTTGTTTATGCTAGCATTTTCTTAGAATGTAATCCTAGGTAAAAATGGGAGGCTCTTGTATTTTGCTTTACTGAAAAATATTACTATATGTTCAAATTGGTTATGCTTGCTGTTGTCCCAACTGCTTGTGTAGTGTAAATAGTACTCTTTTATTTAGTTGCCATTGTGATATAAGTTCAGAGAGTAGATATAGATACAAGAAATGGAAAGAGAGATAGTAGAAAGTGAAAATGTAGAGATAACAGGTGTTTATTTAACAGTTTATTCAAATATAAGGGTTAAATTTCATGAACTCACATGTACCATTGCTTTGTTTCTCCTGGTAATTTTCAGGATTTTAGTCTTGCAAACTCTGTTTGTTATTTCACACATTTTGTGATATATGGGGACTATTGTGCAAAATGAATATTTTGATTATTAAAAAAAAGAAAAGACGACAAAAACTTGAAAGACAAAATATGAAAGCATTAATGATAATTTTTCATTAACATTTATCTATTATGTTTTCATTGATTTAGAACAAATGTGATAAGTCATTAACTCTTCTTAAGGGCTCCCCAACTTAATGCTAACTGATAAGGTTTAACTGTATAGTTGTGTATTCCAGGTTACAAGTTTGTTTCCAAAACTGTAATATGATGATCTTTTCAGAGAGGTAGCAACTACAGCAATTCTTAAGCAGTTAGGGCTCTGGGCTGCTTCACCTAGAAGACCATTACCCTGGAAAATGGCTGCAAACCATAGGCGAAGTGGAGAGGATGTTCGTCCCATTTTTTGGGCTTCCCGTCCTAAAGCTTATGTTTACAGGTTTGATATATCAATCTGTCCCCTGATGTTATGGTTAAAATTACTTAAGCTTCATTTTTTAAGTTTGTAGTGTTGTGAATTGTGTATCCCAAAGGATCACAGCTAGCATGTTCAATTTTATAATTTTTAGCTGTACGACTTTTCATTCATAGAAATTAGTTACATTCACAGTGCAAAGTGGGGATGGCAGGATATCCTGTTATGTCTTTGCTTAGTTTTTATCTGCAAATCATATCAAGAATAAGGCCTAGTTGACCTTTTTCCCTATAGATATTAGGAGACATTATGATAATAACTGTTAATTGAGTTAGGAATAGAGGTGAAGGTGATCAGTAAGTTGAAAATTAAAAATTGATTACAGGAATTGATATATATTTGTTCACAGTTATTAAAAATTCTTATTATTAGACAGTTGAGAATAATTATCATGTAATATTTGTTTTCTCATATGTATGAATTTTCTCAACAGAACCCAACACTGGGATGAATTCCCTAATGGAAGATGGGGAAGCTCTGAATCTCCTGCTTTTGGGGAGTTAAAAGATTATTACCTGTTTTACCTTAAGGTAAGCTCATATAACACTACTTGATGAAAATAAAGATTAAATAGAGTTTTGAGTGAAACATTGAAAGCGATCACTAATAAACAGGGGATGTACTGTACATGCATGTTGAGGCTATACCATACCAATTATGCTTCATGGGTAACTGACACTCTGGGATTCTTTCCTGGTGCTAATTGTAGCTGGCTGTGATATAAGGAATATCACAATCTCTAAATACTGATACAATTTCCTTCCAGTTTAAAGTAACTAAGAGTTACGGTGGTCAGATGGAAGGCTAATGCAGATATCCTTACCCTTACAGATGATTAGTAAGTGAGGAAGTTCCACTCAATCCCTAACCACCAAACATTAGATACCTGTCACTGGTGAAAAGCAGTCAAATCCTAAACCAAACACAGTAACAATTTCTATTGAACAGACTTGTCTCACTCATGGGACACAATTGTAGTTCACTCAGTCATTTAGCATTTTCAAGTAGATGATCACAGCATATAAGTTTGTAATAAGTAATGCAAGAGATTCATATACTGTTGCTATGGACTAGAAAATTTTTCTTATTTACAGAGCAAAAGTTCAAAAGAGCAGTTGTTAGCCATGTGGGGAGAAATTCTGGAGTGTGAACAGGATGTTTGGGAGGTGTTCAGTGCCTACGTCAGTGGGAGCTGCAACAAGGCTGGCCATAAGGTTACTAAGGTAAGGAGTTTCTCCCCACTACAGTATCATGTGAATGCTTTAAAATCATTCATCTTTATGACAAAAGGAAATTTTGATTTATCATTTACTGTAGGGCATGCCTTTCAATCAAAACTAGGAAATGTTTATATTGTTTTAACCCAACAAAGATTTCATATATTCATTTGAAAATGGAACTTGATCACTGAATAAAAGCAAGTTTGTTTCATGCAAGTGGTTGAGGCAATACTTTTTTTTTTTTATGTCATATGGATAGAAAAGAAATCAAGAAAATGCAAACAAGAATAGGTTTTATCATAATTGTGGACTCTCGTGGTTAGCATTCCTGACCATGACTTATTCACGGGCTGCCCAGGGTTAAGCACAAACGTTAAAATCCTGGTTGTGGTGGTTGGTCCAAAGTCATCCCTGCTGTTCATCCACCTCAAGGGTTTGGTTGATAAAATGGGTACCTGGCTCAGGCTAGGGTATATATTATACTTTGTTGCTGTCTCCCACATTACTGAGATAGTGCAAGGAAACAGACAAAAGAATGGCCCAACCCACCCACATACACATATATATACATACACGTCCACACACGCACATATACATACCTATACATCTCAACGTATACGTACATAAACACACACAGACATATACATATATACACATGTACATAATTCATACTGTCTGCCCTTGTTAATTTCGTCGCCACCCCGTCACACGTGAAATGACAACCCCCTCCTCCCGCATGTGCACGAGTTAGCAGTAGGAAAAGACAACAAAGGCCACATTCGTTCACACTCAGACTCTAGCTGTAATATATAATGCACCGAAACCACAGCTCCCTTTCCACATCCAGGCCCCATAAAACTTTCCATGGTTTACCCCAGACGCTTCACATGCCCTGGTTCAATCCATTGACGGCACGGCGACCCCGGTATACCACATTGTTCCAATTCATTCTATTCCTTGCACACCTTTCGTCCTCCACCATGTTCAGGCCCCAATCACTCAAAATCTTTTTCACTCCATCTTTCCATCTCCAATTTGGTCTTCCACTTCTCCTAGTTCCCTCCACCTCTGACTCATATATCCTCTTTCTCAGTCTTTCCTCATTCATTCTCTCCATGTGACCAAACCATTTCAAAACACCCTCTTCTACTCTCTTAACCACACTCATTTTATTATCACACATCTCCCCTACCCTTTCATTAATTACTCGATCAAACCACCTCACACCACATATTGTCCTCAAACATTTCGTTTCCAGCACATCCACCCTCCTCCGGACAACTCTATCTATAGCCCAAGCCTCGCAACCATATAACATTATCGGAACCACTATTCCTTCAAACATACTCATTTTTGCTTTCCAAGATAACGTTCTCGACTTCCACATATTTTTCAACTCTCCCAGAACTTTCGCCCCCTCCCCCACCTTGTGATTCATTTCCGCTTCCATGGCTCCATCCGCTGCCAAATCCACTCCCAGATATCTAAAACACTTCACTTCCTCCAGTTTTTCTC
>JAUUDZ010023663.1:0-22051 GCA_032361705.1 Panulirus versicolor | reverse complement strand
AACCTCACCTAACTTAGTGTAGGAGCTGAAATTTAGCATCTCGAAGCTAGAGTTGTCATCCTCCTTCCGCCATATTGGTGGTTGAAGGGCAGCACTAATGAATTGCAAACCTTCCTTAAATTGAGTCCAAAAACACAAACATTTTCAAATTATTGTAAGCAACATCTCAAGTAAAGTACATTTAGTTTTTAAAGGACGTTTTCGTGGGTTTTGTCTATAGAAGTATTTTGCCCCACATTTTTCCTGATCATCATACCCCTCAGTATCATGTATTAAAGTAGAACGAAAAATAATGTCCTAAGGTACACTTTCTTCATTTAAGTCTCTGGAATAATCGATTTATATCGAGGGAAGATAAGGATTTGCTTATATGAATATTTAGCTTAGTGACAATCGCATGTTAGATTGATAACATGAGTGTATTGATTGATTTAATATTTGTGCAATTTGAATGAGACTTCTCACTGATTATATATGTTCTTATTTCAGATGACGGACTAATGGGGACGAGCTGGTTAAGGTAGAAGACCACTGGGGATTCTGCTCTCGAATGGGCCGAATAGGACCAGATGCAGAAGGTAAATATTTGTTGCATTGATATCTTCACAGCTGAAGGTTTCTGGATCACATTAAGTTACAATGTGTTTTTAGGCCATTTTAGATCGTGTTTGAATACTAGTCTAACTTAGCATACAAAAGGTTAGGAAATGAATACTCAGGCGATCTAAGTTAATTTTATGTGTGTAATGAACTAGGTTCTTTGGGAATTTATTTACCCCAGGTGACCAATTTAACATAGAAGTTATAGAGATTACACTTTTTAGATGTTAAATCCTGGAACTCCTCAGGTTGTACCATTTTTTTTTCTTTTGGTAACTATGTAGATTAGATGCTCGACCTTTCATTTTATGTCATTAATTTATTGTCGCAGTGTTAGTGTGCTAAATTTTGTAATGAGTATTAGGGATGTGCAAGCTACGAAGCTTTTCATGTTGCAACTTTGATGAAGTCAGTAGTGGAAAGGCTGATGAAGCCCAGAAATGTAGGGTTCAGTTTTCCAAAATTGGTTGAAACTCTTACAAAGAAATCATTGTGACAAATGAAAACTTCATGTAGATTCCCCTAGTATGCAAAATGCACATGATATTAACTTTTGATTGAAAATTTTCCCATGTTGAAATACTATATTTGCATTTAGTTCTTATATGATTGTGTTCATATCCAAATTATGTGTGCTTTCTGTGCTCGCTTTATCCCAGGGGGCACATCCAACTAGTATTGTGTACACAATTTATGCTATTAACTTTGGTGTATTCTAAACATAACATTGAAATTTAGGTAGATATTAGATAGCAGAGGAGTTAGGGTGAAGTTTCTGCTTATATTTATCATTGTTTGACCAACTTTTACAATCTGCATGTCCTTTCCCACTAAGATATATTTTTTTATTAGAGAATGAAAAATTTTGACCAAATTATACTCCCCCCAGTCTCATTCTACTCTTAAGTAATTACTTTTATTGCACTATGAAATCAATGATATTCATAATTGATTGAGGTTGTGCCCTTAAAATTAACAATTGCATTTTGATTTATGCTAAAAGTAGAATCTTTTGAAACCCAAATGTCCAAGGAAATCTCTCCTCTTTACTATCAAATCTTTGACTACAACTTTGCCTTCATGTCCATTCCGAGGGCAGTGCTTGTCCTTACTCTTGTGCAAAAAAATGTTTTGTTCATGTCTTGGATCTAAAGTCTTCCAGCTTTGGTCCCATCTGGCTCAAACTTTCCTCACCTTTTATTTCTGTACTTGAGTTTTACATCATCGCTGCAGCTGTTGGACCACTGAACAGATAAAATTTGATGTGCATTTTTTGGGGGGACAGTGACTTGAGAGTTTGGGTATGAAACATAGAGAAATTATGCTAGTGGAACTGGTGCTCTAAGAGTTCCATCATAAAGATTAGCAAGTGCTAGTCGTATAAAATGATTTAAAGTATTGTTTGACAATAAAAAATAATTGAGCCAAGATGAAAACTAAGGGGTGATTTTGATGTTTGGGATGATTTAAAAGGAATGGATTGTTGGGAAATTGAATGTTTGAAATATATAAACACCTTTTTAGAGTACACATGGTTAGATATTTAAAAAGGGAAAATACAGACTGGTGTTATTCAATAGTTTTATTTGTAAAGGAAAGCTGCATCAAGTTTTACAATAGAAAACTTGTTGGTATGCAAACATATCTTTAAAGCAAGGAAATTAATACATGAATATAAAGTAAAAACATGTTACACTTACCCTTAAGTATGGTTACTGACTATAGATATGTTGTATTCTTTGGGTGAAAATGCATAAAATATAACACAGTGAAAGTTTACGACAGCTTGGTTTTGTAATACCCTTAGGATTTTAACATATTATTTCTGCTGGCAGTGGTGTGAGATGATATAAGCCCACAAATGCAAAAGTAGTTGCTTATAAGGCAAAAAGGACTCCTCTAGTCAGTGAAGGTCATCATGAAGATACTGTAATTATCTATTGATGATGGTCATTGTTAGGATGATTTTCAACTTTGTCACAAATTGATTCAGGTCTTTATCATAATTTCTTAGCATTTTCCTGTGTTAGTAAGTGTCATTTTTCAAAACAGATTTTAATGACAGAAATTTTTTGAGTTTCTGATGTCCTACAACATTCTGTTCGTATATTATACGATTATTGTTCACTAGGATATTTATTATAGAGCAGAGGTGACCAAACTAAGGCCAGTTGGCCACATCTGACCTACCATGCAATTTCAGTGCAGCACATAATTGCTTGGCAGTATTATTATATAAGCTTAGGCCTCGAGGCAACGTAATTCAAAGTGATGCGCATTTACATAATAAAAGAAAAAAAGGATTATACAAATCAATTTTTACTTTTGATTCAATTTTATAGACATATTTGTATTAATAGCAAGGTAGCTTGTAGTTTGTCTCGATTGCATTGTTCTTTTCAAGGGAGTTTTGGTTCCAACCATATTATGTATACATTCATACTCTTATGTGAAGCATCTGGGGTAAACCATGGAAAGTTTTGTGGGTCCTAGATATGGAAAGGGAGCTGTGGTTTTGGTGCATTACACATGACAGCTAGAGATTGAGTGTGAATAAATGTGGCCTTTGTTGTCTTTTCCTAGCGCTACCTCATGTGGGGGGGTGCCATTTCATGGGTTGCTGGGTTGCAACAGGAATGGATGAAGACAGCAAGTATGAATATAAATATGTGTATATGGCTGTGTATGTATATGTTGAAATGTATAGGTATGTGTATGTAGATGGGTTGGGCCATTTTTTTGTCTGTTTCCTTGCACTACCTCGCTAACGCGGGAGACAGCGACAAAGTATGATAAAGAGAAAAATATCATACTCTGTATGCACCACTGGGACCAATTCTGCCATGTTGTTGTGCATCAGTTACCCATGAAAAGAAAGAGCAATCAATTGGTTGTATACTGCTATTTGTACATAGTATATCAATTATGTTATTAGAGCATTGATATTGATTTCAAGACACATGATGTCACTGTCTCTGAATAAAAGACACATAATGGCACTGTCTCTAATGAGAGAATAGTGAATGCAGAGAGTTTCGTAATGATTGGACTGAAAAACACTTTTCGAGAGTTTCAAAGTCAGACCAGTATGCTTGAATGAAAGTTCAGAATTTGTGGCAGTGATGAAAGAATGCAATATTTGCTATCATTAAACTACCGGAACTTTAAGAGAAATGTAGTGAAATTAAAGTACAGCTACAAAAAACAAAAAGTATCTTACACGATGAAGAGATGCAGTGATCTAAATGAATTATTCAGGTAGTACAAAAGTAAGTTATTCTCTTAGAAAAGTAAGTGCTAAATGACTTGAGCCATATGCAGACAGGCAGTTTGTAACTGCAGCAGAAATTTGGTGTTGTGAAGAGCAACATTTTCTGATATTAGCCTCTCTCGGCAAACAGTTACTGTAATGATTGATGACGTCAGACAAAATAAAGAACAAACAACGGAAACAGTGAATAGATTTGAGTCTTATGGTACATGTATGAATGAATCTAAGGCTTCATTTTGTAACTGGCATGACCTCAAATTTTGAGGCAAATTAAGGGCTTGTATGTTGTTACTGTGCATTTGGTGCATGACCAAAAATCACTTAGAATGTAAGGTTTTATGATTTTGCATAAACTGAAAGATTTGTACCATCCATACTGTGTATGATGTGATTTACTCGCACCTAGTCTTATAAATATTTTAAATATATGTACAGTTAATACAGGTACTTGTATTAAAATTCAGTAAACTGCTTTCCATGTTCAAAGTAGAATAATGAGAAACAGGCATACCTAACAAACAAATATCCGAGTTAGATTTGTTTTTAGGTTTTTTTTGCTTATATGTTCATTTGTAGTGAATCTATTAAATGATTAAATGTTGCTTGGGATGTATGGGCTTACATATTAAATGTTGCTTGGGATGTCTGGGTTTACAGATGATTAAAGTAAAAGATTTCATTCATACTATTTGTACTGCTATCTACTTAGTCAGTCCCACCACTCTTTTGGATATATCTACTATTAATACTTATTTAAAAGTTAGCAAATTGCTCAGCACATTCAGCTTAATGTTAAGTATGAAATATTTAAAGACAGTCATACATGACACAAAAAAATTTAAAACATTCATGCATATTTTACCGCCTAATGACTTGAATGTGTTGCATAGCTAATCAGTAGAGTCATTGCGAACTGTAGCAAGCAGTCAAGGGCTATCTCAGAGATCCTGTATTTGCCTAATGTATGCAACAGAATATATAGGAATACTGTACCAAGAATTGTATACATAAGGCATAAATAATTTATAAATACTATAAGAAAATTGAATATTGTTGTTTGATATGTGTTAAGATATAGGTATTTATACATACTTAGAAATATAAAGTACATTGGTCATATTTCATTTTGAAGTTATACAATCAAATAAAGAAAATATTGTATCTAAAGCAAAATGTTATATTTTGTGAAGTTTTAGAAGGATGCCAGCTCTTTCTCAGATATATTTATGACAGAGTACTAGTACTGAACTAAAGCTCTTATGTAGCTATTGGTATATCTTTAATGGTGTTTCCATGTCACATCACATTATGTAATGATGTGAGTTTGTAGTATTTTGTGCTCTAATACATTTTTAGAATTGGTGTCGTGCTTAGATTTTTAAACCAGTTTTGTTTTGAAATGATATTTTGACATAAAATCATAATTGTTTATCTTTTGGCTTATCAGAGTTACAACTTGTGTGCCTCTTATCAGATATCATAAGCCTGAATTTCAGTATAGTAAGTCAATTACTTGGAACTGAACTTGTTTCTTATGGATGAGAAGTACATTTGTGTACATTCTACCTTTAAAAATCTGACAGAAATTATAGATAGAATTATTTTCACTTCTGTTGTGACTTCTGCAGTTTGTTCATGAATGAGGTATCTGCTCATTATTCAGAAGGCCTCATTCCATGATCCTTCCCTGAACTGCAGGCAATGTATTTAACTGATTCTAGTTTTGCCCGTCTTTAGTCGATATACACTATAAGAAATTGTACATTACTGCTAGAAACTTCATCTTGTCTTATGGGTTGTATGATCTTGAATTAACAGACATGTCTTTAACTCTGTTGTAAATTTACTTATACTTGCTATGTGTACATTTTCTTTTTGAATGAATAAATCTGTAAACTTGCATGATAATCACTGTAATAATGCAGATTTAGAAGACAGTCATGTAGATGACAACTTGCTGAATTCAGTAGTCATTTTTATGTTTCTTTAAATAACTGAGTCTCTGCCAAAAGTTTACCTCATTCACACGCAGTGTTGTTGTGATTCAATGGTGATAGCTGGAAAGTGTTCCTGTTGATTTATGGGAATTATTTTCTTAAAACTGGTCGCATAAATCAAAAACATATAAATTGTTGTAGAAGGCAACTAAAAGGGGAGGGAGTGGAGAGCTGGCATTGTTTCCCTCCCGTTTTTTTTAATTTTCCAAAAGAGGGAACAGAGAAGGGAACCAAATGAGGATATTCCCTCTAAGGCTCGGTCCTCTGTTTTTAACGCTACCTCGCTAATGCGGGAAATGGCGAATATGGTTATGATATAAAAGATTAAGTGGTTTTTTACCAATGACAGTGTTGAATATTGTGCCAGTGAAAGACTACATTATACAAGTATCAGGAAATACAAAAGACTGTAATATACTGTACATAATGTACAGTAAATTCCATAAATAATATCAGAAAATAACAAACTTACCATAATTGCAGCACTTATGTTTACTTCTTTAACCTGAATTACATGCTGGTTTGTTGTAGAGGATGGAGGTAAGTGGAGGATTGAGTTGGACAGGGGGCCATCTAGTTCAGATGATGTAGTTTTGGAAGGTAGTGATGATGGTGTGTGAGATCGCCCATTATGCCACTAGATGCTAATGGCTGGTCCTCCTCATGAGTGTCTACTTTCTTAAAAAATAGTTCAAATGTTGTCTGTTTAGCCTTCTTTATCTTTTCATGGTGGATTTCTTCATAGCACCTGACGTCAGCCAGGATATTTCAGGCTACCCTTAAATCCCATTTTGTGTTTGGGTCATCCTTTGTCAAATATAGTGAGATCTAAGTCAGTATGGTGAAATTCATCATCCAACCCCTTGCTAGTGAGAATGCTCTTACTTAACTGTCTGCTACCACCACCTTCTGGTGTTCCTTTACCATCTAAAGAAGACCTGCATTTGAGAGCTCTTCCTTATGTGAGTTTAGCAACTCTACTGCATCCTCCTCATCAAAGCTGACGTTTTTCACCGCTTTCACAATATGTGATGCATTCTTGATGCTTTGGTGTTGACGTCAAAACCCTGGAATGTATGAAAAAGCATAGGTTCAAAGGTTCCACCAAACTCTGTTCTTACAAGCACTGGTGATTTCCTTCCAGGCCTCACTGATGACCGTGATGGCATCCCTGAAGGTGAAGGACATGCAGAATATTTTCATGGTAAACTGGTCATCGTCTGTAGCCTCCATGAGTTTTGCAGATGCTCTCTGTAAATAGAAGGCCTTGATAGTAGATATCACCCCTTGGTACATTTGCCTGATTAGAGATGTGTTAGGCAGAAGAATGACTAGTTTGATGTTCTTACTAAGGCCCTGTATTCAAGGTGGATGGCTAGGGGCATTTTTGATAAGGAGAGTCTTGAGAAATATATTAATCCTTGCACAGTACTCTTTCAGCACTACATGGAGCTTTGCAATAATATAACCACAGGTAACTTTGCCTTTATCGACCCATTTACATTAGAATAATAATAGACATGTATCTCTTAAGAGCCCTGAATTTTTTTTTATGGTATACTATTAATGGTTTAAGCTTGCTGTCATCTGCATTTCCTCCCCACAAGCATTGCAAGGTGAATCCTGGTGTAGTCTTCTCATCATGGAAATTTTCTGTTTTCAAAGGCATTCTCCTCCAAAATGGTCTCACGTACATTAAAAATTTTCAAAGGAGAACCATCTTCCTTGGTGGTTTTGAGGTTTTCTGGAAATATTCTGCAGCTGTGATGTCAGAAAAAGCAGTCGTCTTGATGTTTTAATTGTGACATTTCTTAAACGTTGCAAACCAACAAGGACTTGCCTAAGATGTCTTCGCTGCTCCTTTTTACACTGCTGTCATCATATGTACTCCAAGCATTTGCTTGTATCACAAGCATGCTTATAGGAACATTTTCAAGTTAGTTGTTTGATCCATGTAGTCAACACTCGTTCCATTCTCTCCTTGATCAAACTTCAGGAATACAAGGCCTTAGATGCACTGCTTAATGTCCTGCTCTTGGCATTTCCCTCGATCTTCTTTGCACTGTTACGAATAGTCTGTAAAGTAGATTCTCCATGTCCAAGGGTTTGCTTAATATCCGATATTCATTCCTTTCTGTCATAATGTTTGAACACTTCCATTTTAACCTCATTGGTGATGGCCTTGAGCTTCTTAGCACCACCAGTATTAGAACTTAAAAATCTTTGGTGGCATGTTGCAAGGGGCAAAACATATACAGTATACTGTAGCACTCCATAAACATAGACTGTATCCATGATGGCAATGCCACACCTCCGTCCTGCTAGCCCAGTGATAATTGCATTATTCCAAACAGAAACCCATGTAGATTGAAAAAAGTGCAATTGGATCATGCTTATTTTTCGAAGAGTGGCATTAATCAAATATGTGTAAATTTTTGTTTGAGTCACGGTGATGTAGCAAAACTATAGAAGCAGTTGGTTGAGTGACATAATTTCAGATACAGGTGTTATTAAGCATCTTGGCTTGTTCTGGAGGTTGGTATGATTGCAACGTCAGAGCCCGTGGCAATTTCCTCCTCTGTGGTCCCTCGCACAGCCATAGGTCCTGCCAAATATAACCAGATTTAGTTGAAACTAATGTCACTTATAAGTTAAAGTTGTACAAGCACTTTGGCAATCCATATGTACATACTATGAAGCAAAGTTGAATATAAACAGAACACTAGTTAGAATGGCTGGTGTGAACTTCTGCTGATAGTTATTATATGTGATTTTTCACTAATAACTAGTGCTCCCAAGAGCTTGTGTATTGATTCATTTGATGTTTATTTTACTGCAAAATATGAAATAAGTTTCCAGGTTGATTATTTTAAATAATGCCAAATCTCCATCTTCAGAAGACTGAAAAGGAATAATGTAGAAAGCATCATTATGGATACTTACCTTAGAGACCTAATTTCTGTGTTGTATATAGAGTATAGTATAAGGTCTTGTTTAAAGATCTTGATTTCAAAGAACAAATAGAGGCTTTTCAAAGTGGATTCATAAGAACTTAAGCACTAATAATGAACTAGTTAAGAATTTCAGTGTGACTATAGGACATTCATTGTAAAAGTAATATAAACAGAAAATAAAGAGGTGTGGGTATTGATGATGACAAGCATGATGAAAATTTAAACAAGAGAGTACTTTGAAATGAGTATGAAGAATGTATGTTGTGTTCCAGTCGACTAGACAAAAACATTGATCGTTCTGCATCGTAAATGTAAAGGAAATAAGATTATTAGATTTACAGAGGAATATCTTCCTATCCTGACTGACAGAGCATATGGCTAGAAGGCAAAAGAAGTTTGGACAGGACAGTGAGGGAGAATGCAAAGATTGCCCATGGAATGGCAATGGTTATTATGTGCGTGTATATGTGCGTGTGTGGACGTGTATGTACATACATGTGTATGTGGGTGGTTTGGGCCATTCTTTCATCTGTTTCCTTGTGTTACCTCGCTAATGTGGGAGACAGCGAAAGGTATAATAAATAAGTATAGTATATGATTATATGAGAGAGTGGTATGAAAGAAATGTGAGAATACATCAGGGTTGTTTGTTGCTGTGGTAGTTATATAATAATCTTGTGAAGTGAAAGTGATATTGGGCAGTTGTGGAATAAAGCTGACATGGTTGGAACAGAGTGGACCCTATGACAATCACTTTATTGGAGAGTGATATTTTGCGAGCTGAATCAAAAATGAAACTTGGCAAATTGGAAGATTGTTGTGGTTAAAGGCATAGAAGCATGCACCGAAAAAAATGCAGTATCTAGGTTATCAGTTTGATTAGGAAAGAATTGGAGATATTCTGGAGTGGTGTTCTATTATGATTGTAGTAGGAAAACATTAGTATGAAATACAGTGATCAAAGGAGGATGAGTTAGAACTGTCCTTAGAATTTTGTTGAGTGGAAAGAATTTTGGAGTAAGTGGTGTTTATGATGTAGTACTTTTCCTGCTGCTTTGTATGATTGTAAAACTTCAGTGTTTCTAGGCAAATACAAGGGGATAAGGGAAGTAGATGTGAGCAACTTCGTTATATATCAGGAGCTAAGAAAATAAGATCATGAATCATGTGATTTTCTTTTTGTGTCTTTCAACATGGGCATGGTTGCTAAAATTAAGGTTGGACCTCATAGAAGACAATAGAAATTTTACCCATTTTTTCAGGAAGACAGATTTTGAGAACTACAAAAAATGAGATGAAGAATCCCGTAGTCAGTCTGGTTGTGGGAAAAACAGATGTAAAATCAGCCAACCCTCTGTTAGCCAAAGCAAACACAATATTTGTATCATAAAACATCCAGTCAGATGTTTTTTGATTTAGCTGTGAAAAGAGTCCAAAAGCATTCATATCTTAAAGCTGAATCCCAAAAACAGTGCAAGAAAATTGACATAGGCAAAGAGAAAAGGGTACAGGTTCAGAAGTGAGAAAGAGTAAGATGAAGCATTATGTGTAATTATTTCAAGCAAAAAAAAGGATGAAGAACACCCTGGATAAGTTAGCAATGCTCTCGGAGCAACTGCCCACGGGTGAAATATTTTAAATGATGGACCTCCTACTCTTTGTTTTTTCAAAGTTGGATTGGCATGCTTCATAGATGTTTTTCAGTCAGTAGGTTTAAAATGATGATAGTGATAGTATATTGGTGGAATTGAAAATTTGAATAGTAAGATCATTGGATTAACTGATAGGATCAGATTTGATATAATAGAGATTAAAAGAAACTGGCTTTTAGAAGTATTGAATTTAACTAGATTACATCATTCCCATTCAGATATTGTCCAAGTTTTAAGTATGGTTGCCAAGTTAGGAAGGTTATGTTAGGGGGTTGTAGGATAATTGAGTAAAAGTTTATTTATGAAAATAAAAGACAGAAGAATCCTGATCAGGCTAGTAGTTTTTCCAGATATGATTTTGGGGAATGATTGAAGGTTGTGGTCATTGGTGGTATTTTACAGATGATTTGAAGCTGGAAGGAAGATATAATTTTCAAAAGGAAGCTTTATTTTAGGCATATAGTTATTATCTGTGAAATGTTGTTGGTGGTTTAGAAAAGTTCACTTGCTGTGTCACATTTCCTCAGTTTAGGATAAATATGAATAGACTGTAATGCTGTGTGCCCTTAATTCTTGAAAGGATCAAGCTTAGACCATAATAGAGAACATAAATTGTCGCTTCAGTAATATGACAAACTTTGATAACCTGCAAATTGTCAAGAAACTTACCTGAACAAGACCTTGGAAAGGGATGGTAAGGAGAGCAAGCATCGTGCTGTCTTGTTGGACGTGGCTTGCATGGCAGGCAGGGCTCAACATAATTAGTTTGGAGTTTGACATGCAATGATCCATGGATGGAAGATACATAAAATTATGCATTGTTATTGAAGCTAGAATGGTTATTGAAACTAGGAGGAAATTGAGATGGTAGTTTTGCTTGTAATTGTACATAAAAGGAAACTCCATTTCATATTTGTGGTAGCCAAGATGTCACAGGCAATTTTATGTCTTAGATTTGGGTATTTTGGATTCATTATATATGTACTTCTTTCATATGTGTTCAGCACTTCCCTTTTTAGTGAGGTAGCATCAAGAAAATATCCTTACTTGGCTTATTTCAGGAGAGGAGGATTCCCAGTCCCCTGCTTCCACCCTTTTTAGTTGCCTACTGTTATATGATGGGATACCAAGTACACTCTTATTAAGGAACTTCTCGTTCAAAAGGAGTCTGTCATTTTTATGCTACCGGAAGTAGTGCAGCCTTGAAGCTGCAGGAGCCCCATCAGAGAAAGGGTTGCTGGGTATATATAATAATGTTATGCAGCCCAGTGGTGATGCACAACTGTCTTTATTTCGTTATACTGCGAGTAGAAAGTCACCTTCTGTGAGATTGTATCACTGTCAGAAGATGAAAAGTAGTACAATTTCAATGGGAAACTCATGATGCCAAAGGAATTCATGATTTCCCTGCTGATGATTGTGGCATGTCCTTGAAATTGCAGTAACCCTGTTAAAAAAGGGACCTTGGGGTTACATGATTAATAAATTGATTATCTTCCCCATTCTACACTTGATTCCCATTTATAAACCAGCCCTGAGGAGCAAATGAACAGCTGGCTTGGCTGCAGGCTGATAGCCCTACCCAGGATGATAGTCTTTAGGACTTGAAAGTAATTATATTTGTATTCATCAGAGGAAGACACTTTTTATTAAAATCAGAGTAAAAGTGTGAGTAGTTGTGCATATATACTGTACTGAGCTACAAAGGATTACATATATATTGTTCATTGTTAGTGATAGCCCACAATGAAGTGGTAATGGCTGCATTCAGGAAGCAGTTACATAAAGTCATGTTGCATCTTGATTCAGTCATTACCAACACAAATTCTTTGTAGTGAGGCGGATAATTCAGAAACATCCCATGCCATAAAAGAATTATTTTCAAAATAGTTACTTCGTGATCAGCAATGTTAGATGGATGATGAAAGATTTCTCATTTTGATCACAAAGAGCAAAGCAAGGGACATTTTTCCAGAAGAAAGAATGAAAGGACTTTGAAACAGTTGCATTCTGCTCGTAGATTATAATTGCATTATATCTTCTCTAGATAAACATTACATATGTGTGCATCACATAACGTTAGGATTCATACCATAGGTAACAGGAACATGCAGGGAAGTTTAATATGTTCGTTACAGGGAGAGAGAGCACAGGTAAAGGACTCGCTGTGGCAGCAGGAAACATAAGTAACATAGAAAATTAATCTGAAATATGACTTAAGTTTCTGAAATATATATTGGAAAATTGATTAGATCATCATTGGTAACACTGTTCTTTTTTCACATCTCTCACAGACATAAATTTCAGTCATTGCTACAAGCAAAAAAATGTGTAGAATTATACTATATAGATTTTAACAATAGTGTTGTTGATAGTGATATACTAAAGTTTGGTAAGTATACAGTTGGAGGGTTCAGCATAAAACAAACCCTTTTTGATACTAGATTGTCACTTGTAGACTGAAACTTACATCTTTGTATGTAACCATTTAGGAGAATTGTTCAATACAAATTTTAATACATAAATCATTTTGTTAGAATACATAACCTCAGTGATGTTAAGAAAACATTCTTGATTGTCTCAACGTAGGTAGACATTGATCTTCTAAATACATCTCTACAAGGTTATTTGAAGCAGATTTCTAAACATAAGTAAAGAAATAGATCATAATAGTTTAAAACTATAGACATTGCTGTGAACATTTTACATATATGGAGACATCATGGATAGATACCTGTAATTACCAATAGTTATTTTATTTACATCCTAAGGACATAATTCAGCAATAGCAAGTGAGAAAAGAAGTTTTCAGAGTTTTTCAGGAAGACAGTAGTAAGCAGTGGGACTTGGGCTTTTTCCCATTGGCTTTTCTTGTTGATGAATTTAGGCTGTTGATATTTTGCACTTTTTTGTACATTTTGTAAACCATGAATACAGTATTATGTAAGGCATAGATTTTTTTTGCTTATAGTGGAACAGCACATGAAATATGAATTCCTGATATTCTATGTGATTTCATCTGTCTATATTTACTGCTTGATATATGTGTATATGAGTGGATGGATCATTCATCGGCTATTTCCTGGAGCTACCTTGCTTACGCGGGAACGGCAGTCAAGTATAATAAAAAAAAATTTCATGCATATTCACTGTTTCCCGCTTTGGCGATGTAGCAATGAGGACAGAGGACTGAGCCTCACCACCCCATCCATACACATATTAAACCACCATGGTGCATTGACTTACCCCTGCTACAGACCGACCTTCCCTGGGATCCACTCACTCTTCTTGCTTGTACACATGCCTTACACACTTGATAAAATCTTCTTGCTGCTTTTAGCAGCTTTCCTCCCACACCATATATTCTTAATACCCGGTCAACTCTTATATTCCTTCTCCTGATCCATAAAAGCCATGTACAAAATCATCTGTTTTTTAAGTAATTTCTCACACACATTCTTCAAAGCAAACATCTGATCTACACATCCTCTACCACTTCTTGATACCACACTGCTATCCCCAATTTGATGCTTAGTACATGCTTTCAATCTCTCAATCAATACACTCTCAATAAACATATTTATATACATTTTTTTTCACACATGTTCACCATTTCCTGCATAAATGAGATATTATTATGAACAGACAACTTGATCACCATTTCCTGCATCATTGAGGTGGCACCAGGAAACAGATGAAGAACGACCCATCCACTCATATATACATACGTATACATAAACGTCCATACACTTACATATACATATATATACATATATATACACATGTACGTATTCATACTTGCTTGCCTTCATCCATTCATTTCGCTACCCAGCCCCACAGGAAACAGCATCGCTACCCCCTGCTTCAGCGAGGTAGTGCCAGGAAAACAGAAAAAAAGGCAACATTTGTTCACACTGTCACCACCTGTCATGTATATTGCACCGCAGCTCCCAATCCACATCCAGGCTCCACAGACCTTTCCATGGTGTACCCCACTTATATATATATATGCAGGATGTGATTGAAATTTCTAAGACTTTCTAATTTTCAGGCTGCACTGTACAAATAGTGTACTATGCTAACATGTAAATATAGTTGAGTGAACCTGTACTTGAAAGGGATTGCTTCCAAAAATATTTTATGTACAGTATTCTTTTGAATAAAAGGCTAAGTCTTAGAACTTTCTGATCACAGCTCAAGTGTTTATAAATATATATTTATATACATATGTGTTATGCTGAGTCCAGCTCATTACTGCTCTTGGTATTCAACTTACATACTTTGAAAGTTATTATTAAGCTTTATAGGGAGCCCTGCTTCATACAAAAGTCTAATTTACCACATATAGAAATGATACATTTAAAAAGCCATACTTGTTGCTACATACAATAAACTGTATATATCTATCAGAACTTAAATTTTAATTGTAAACTTAAATAGAAAAATATAACACTGAAATGCTTATCAAGTTTCACATTTCCCTAATTTTTAACACATTATTTCAGATGTTTACTAAAAAGATATGAAACTCACGCCTATTCAACCTTTACATGTTAAGTACTGTGCAACAATGTACTGTATCTTTTATTCATGTAGATACCATAGTGCATTTCCATTTGTTTTTTGACTAGACATGAGACATGTGAAACCACTGATGGGAATCACATGACATATGGGATCAACAAAAGCAGATTATGATAGACTGCATGTACAGACAATAAGCCAGATTTATGTTTTGCATTGTGTTTTCACTTACATGACAGTTACACTACATATATATGATAACTAAAAGCAGGTACATGTAAGGATTCTAGTGTGATTGTGTTTATTGAGGTTTATACAAAATGTATAAGAAATTTGATGTGGCAGGAGATAAAAAGAGAGTGGTAGAGTGGGTGAAACATAATACTTTAAGGTGTTTTGGGCATGTGGAAAGAATGTAAGACTGGGGAATTTACAAGAAAAGTGTATGATAGTACGATTAAAGGTGTTGTTCTGAGAGGAAGACCATCTGACATGGAAATAGGGTGGAAGAGTACTGGAGGGAGAGAAAGGATGGAAGAATACATAGAATGGTGTATGCAAGGGAGGCATGTAAGGAGAATGGTGTATGCAAGGGAGGCATGTAAGGACAGGAATAAATGGAGACCTTTGCCATGGCCACCCCCTTGACAGGATTTCCCAGAGGAAACAGATGATGTAAACAGATATAAAATGCAAATTGATATTTACATTGCTTCTGTGTTTTAGCATGTTTATAGAGTATGCTATAAGCATCCATGTTATTACCTGTTAATGCGGTATGGAAAGGGAGGCATACAATTGTGAGGCTCTTTCTCATCGAATTTCTTTCTTTTCTGTTTCAAGTACCTTCAGATTTCTGTAATCTGTCTACATTTACGTTCTCATAATTTAGATATATTCCATTCATCCACCATTTTTGTTTTTAACAGGAATTACTCCTCATCTAATGTACTTCTTCCTCTGCAACAGGTTGTTCATTTCTTATTTGATTTTATAGAACTGCTCAGTCTCAACGTTATCATATTTTCCTTTAGGAACTTGAAAATTATAATCATGTTTCCTTTTATTTTAACACTTTTAAACAAATTTATAGCCTCTAACTTCTCCCCAGTATCTCTGCACCCCTATTTACTGTACCACCTTTGTTGTGGTGGTCCGTTACTACGAGATCTATAAACTTCTTCAAATGGTATAGCCAAACATGAAAAATATATTCAAATTTTGATCTAATAAATGGTGTAAGCCCTTCTTTGAAACATACTTGTTTTTGAACATTAGATACAATTTTGATGTTAAGTAGCAAATGATTTCCTTCCCAAAATATTTCTTCTGTACAGTATTTTAGCAACACATTGAATATTTTATTGACCCCCTAGGTCCTCTTACTTACAGACTCCCCATAAATTGTTTCTTGAAAGATTATATTTGCAGTTAGCCTGCTTTTAGTATGTTTCATTTTCAATGAGTTTTAATTGGTTAGGTACGATTTTATCAACCTGTACCTGGTCACCTCTGTAGCTGGTCTGAGTCCCTAAGGGTGATGCAATTCTGGCCATCCCTTACATTTATCATGAATTTGGCATCAACTGCAAACGTAGTCAAGTATGATCTCTGTTATGTAAATCAAGAGCAACATTTCCCCCCAAGATTAAGTCCTGGTAGCTCCAAACTAATTAGAGAGGCTGCTTCTGATGCGTTTCCTATACTCCAAACTAATTAGAGAAGCTGCTTCTGATGTGTTTCCTATATTCCAAACTAATTAGAGAAGCTTCTTCTGATGTGTTTCCTATACTCCCTTCTGCTTAGGTAATTTTTGATGCAGTGAAGGAGTTTACACTTATGCTTTCCTGAGAATCTAGTATTTTGAATAATCTCTTTGTAGGTAATCATTATAAAAGCAAACAAATTATTATACATCACCTTCCATCTGAACCCATGCTTTCTCTGACTAACATAGTTTCTCTTTCACAAGTGCTTTCTCGTTACCTATTTCAGTATTTTAAAGACCATGCTTCTGAGCATTCAGCCTCTTCATTCTTTAATTATAAGCAAAACTTTTTTTCTTTTCTACTTCCTTGACTTTAATCCATCTTTCAGTGAGTTCTTTAACAATATCTCAATTGGCCTTTTCAGTGTTTTTGCATGCATCTTGCGCATGGGGAAGGTATTGGTATATGGATCCATATATTTAATTTAGCTTACTCATTTTAGACAGTCTCAATGATTGTTGGCCTGTCAGTACCCTTTATAGATAGTGTTGGCAGCATTGTATTAGTATACTTTGAGTCCTATTTAACTCCTTGCATATTTCCATTTTTGTTTTACCAGTTTTCTGATATTGAATAACAGTTTGATTTTAACATTTATTGAACTGTTAAGGATTTCGATGTTAAGGATTTCGATTTGTTCCTGTTCCTTGTCTTTGATTTCTCTTGTTTTGTTTTTATAATTTCTTGCTCCTGTTTTACCTTTTATACGTTGTTTAGCTGTTGTGCTATCAGCGTCTTCTCCAAACTTATTCCATTTTTTCGTGACCTTTTTTCATGTGTTAAACTAAGTATCTTTCTTCTCCATTATAACCGTTAGCAGGCATCTACCATTTCCCTCAATTTAGTCCTCACTGAATCTTTCATATTCTGACTTTATGATTACTTGTCCTTATTTATGTTTATAAAGACTGTCCTTAGCCTTGAAATGTTTTCTCCCTTGCATCACCTTGGATTTTTGCAACTGTTTCATATTCAGACTATAATTCCTTGTCCTTATTTATGTTTATAAAGACAGTGCATATATGATTCCTTGTCTTTATAGTTTTCTCCCTTGTATCACCTTGCCTTTGTGCTCATCTCTTCCTTTATTCGCTCTCTAAGTAAAGGATCAAACCTTATCACAGCACAGTCACTTTCAAAGTGTTGTCTCATAGTTATGATTTCTTTAGTCTTTCAGTACTAGGTATTTTGGCTTGCTACTTCACTGCCATATCATTTAAAGTGATCCCATTTAATACTTTCCTTCGAAACTTTTTTGGGTGTAATGATTTGTATGCTCTCAATCGTCTTTCCTCTCCTCTCCCAAATTTATTGTCGTGGTCTTTTAAGGTGCTGAACTTGTATCCTCATTTCTTCATTCAGCCTTTATTTCATTTATCCCTGCATTTGAAGTATCAGCCTTTCTGCCAAATCATTCAAAATGAGTGTACCAAAAATTTCCAGATGTTCATCCCTGCTTTAGGTTTCTTTGCTTTGTAACCCCTCAAAATCATAATCCCTTCACTATTTCTTTCCTGTAGATGTAGCAGAAACCCTAGATTATCAGTTTCATCATTTCCTATTTTGTTGGCAACATTTCCTTTAGCATATTCTCCTTGGAACTGCAGGCCTTCTGTTGCTGGCCATATTTATCTTTTCTATTTGAGATGTCTAGTTCAGATAAAGGGCACAAATTCTTCCACTGCTGTCCAGTTGTTTCTTTAAACTAGCGCATCTTTAACACAGTTAATTTGCTCTTAATATTCTCACTCTAAAGTCATGCTGTCTTCTTTTCACTAGAACCCCAAAAAGAAAGGTGAAGGTTATATTGTTGACGGGTTTCTACCCAAAGCAATTTGAAAGCATAGCAAAGTTGACTAGTCTGGAAAAAAGAATCTATTCCCACTTCCCAGCAACTCTGTTGTATGTCCTGCTGAATAGATGATTAATAACTACATTGAATGCCTTATGGAAACTTTTCTTGCCTTGTTTTGTTAGGCATTATGTGCTTGTGGTTAATCTGTTACTCAGTCTTCGTTTATGGTTCCTTACAGGCCTTCTTTACCATAGTAGATACAAAATTATCCTGCTACCACATGTATCATTCTCTTCCCTAACTAGCAGGATGTTATTTTAAATAAACCCCTTCATGAAAAATGTTTAATGATGTGAGGGTTCACAGTGATGTGTTATTTTTGCATTACATGGATAAAGCGTTACACTTGTATAGCCTCATTTCTTAACCTTACATATGTACACAAAATGTTGTAATCTTTCATATGATTACCTCAGAACCCTATTCATGGGGTTGCTGCAGCTTCAAGGCTGCACTGCAATCAGGAGCAGGTAAATGATGCGCTCGTTTGGAGCAAGAAGTTCCTTGATGAGACTGTTCTCATTTCATCCACTGATGATGATGCAGCCTCATCAAAGGTGATTTTTCTTTGGTAATGTATATGTGATTAACCTATATCTGTGTGTGTATGTAATCACCTATGTGTGTATATGCACCTGTATGTTTTATATGTTATTTGAGTAACTTTATAAGTATAAATGATCAGTTGAAATGTAACATAAATGGCTCATATGAAACCCTGCATGCTTTTTAGGCCTATGTATACAGTAGAGGATAGTGCATCCAATAATATTACTTGTATATAAACAATGAAATTAAATTATTCTTTTTTCATACATAATCATTCTTATTTATGTTTACCTATATACACTATGTGCACTACATACAATACATTTAAGATATGTAAAAGTGTTATTTGACTTTTTACTACATATAGCATGAATACTTTCAATAGGCATGTGAAGTGAAATGTGTATAACACTGACAGTTTTTAGGAGGCAAAGATACAAAAGGCCACATAAAAATCTGGTTAGATTAGTTTTCTGCATGCCTATATCATTTCATTTGTGTCACAGTTCTCGGAAGACATAGTGTGGTATACTCTGCTGAATGTTAAAATGCCATGAGAAATTTTTTTCTTTTATGCTATTTCCAGCATGAATGAGATAGCATCCTGAACAAAGGACTAAATATACATCCCAGGTCTTATTTCTATGCCTTTTTTTTTTTCAAAATACATATCCCAGGTCCTTATTATTTTCCTTTTTACAAGATATATGTGAAAGGCTTATTAGTTCTGTCACATTTTTATTTTTCATCATGCTGTAAACTCCATGTTGCTTGGATCCTTACATTTATGTAGTTGTCTTGCCTTACTGTTAGGGGTTGTTATTGTGGAAATAATGAGGAGTGGCACCAAGTACACTATCTTAACACTCTCAGGTCTTGGGCCTGGGTGTTTCCCACTGACTCTCAGGTCTTGGTGTTTCCCACCCATTTAGCATTTCAGTGCTTCATGTGAGGCCATACATGGTTATTTCTTTTTCAGTAAGATTTTACCATGATGGCATGGCTGTCAGATTAATCATTTTTGTGACCAGAAGAAATAAGCCCAAAACAGAAGTAGAAATAGGTTCAAACTGGATAGAAATAATGGGTATGAATAAAGAGCACAATCTGAATACTTTTCCCATGTAGCACTTAGAAAAAAACACCTTATACATAAGAGGAGCAAATGTTTGTGTGGATAACATCTAGTACCGGTTGTACCTCTCTAATCTGGCATTCTGTGGTCTGGTAACTCCTATGGTCCAGCACATTTTGAATTTGCCACCTTTAGTTTGTGGGTCTGCCACCAAGACAGCACTGTTAACAGTGCTAAGGTGCCAAAATCTGTTTACACTGCAGCTGAGTATTTTTTTTTTTCTTAGCTGAAAATGAAAGTCAGAAAAGTTTAAAGTTTCAGAAAACTTTAAAAGGTGCCAGGAATACAGAATTAGACAGTGCACTTGTAAAGTAGTTTAAGCTCCGACGTAATGAAGGTGTAAGCATTTCTGGGGAAACGCTTATTGAGCAGGCCAAAGTTTTTCATAGAGAACTAAAGCTAGACTATGAGTGAATGTTTGCAAGGATGGTTATACAAGTTTAAGTGGAGACATGGAATTTCAGCGCATAGTGTGTGCGGAGAAAAGCATAATGTTGACATGGAAGCTTATGGTGTAAGGTCGTGTTAAAAGAATCTAAAAAACTCCAGTTCTCTATTCAACAACCAAAGCAATATGTACAGGGCAAGAGTGAGTGTACAAGCCAGCTGCATGACTGGGGCTGATGCAGTGTGGGCTGACTGCCCTGATGATAACAATGAAAAAACTAGTAACGAGTTGACCAAAGCTAACTACCAACCTTTGGTTGTTCATTACATTAACTGCTCTGTCACAAAGCTGCAACAAAGTTTGTAGATGAATTTGCTTAGTTTGTGGGTGGAAAACAGCCCAGGAACAAGTGTATAATGTTGACAAATCTGCCCCGTACTGGTGTCGTATGCCTCAAATTACCCTTGCCAAGATACCGAGGAGTCTCCATCTGGGATACTTCTGATGTAGACTGATATAACAAAAAGAACCTTGTTTGAAAGATTCAGTGGTTGTATTATCTCCTATTTTGCTTTGTTCTATCTTTGATAACACAGCAATATGTATTTGGAATGAGCTGGCAAGGCTAGGGGTCGGGAATATGTTTACATAGGGGGTTCCCTTAAGGGTCAATTTTTGTTTGCAGACATTTTCTGTGGTCTGGTGATTGCCATTTCCCACAGTTGCCAGATTAAAGAGGTTCAACCTGTAAAGACTACCATTATCAGAGACTAGTTAGGCCACCATAGCCAGAACAACCACACAGGCCATTCTGAGAAGGGGATGTCCATGTTAGGGATGACTCTGCAGAGGGTTGGGATCTGGAGAGGGATAGCCATGCAAGGATTAGGTGTCTTGCAAGGGGAGGGCCTTGCAAGAGGTGGGGTTTGCAGATGAGAGGGCCATGCAGGGGGTTGGGGTCTGGGAAGGGTTGGACCTTTGTTGGGGATGGGGGTCTTGGGCAAAGAGCGTCATGCAGTGTGTGGAGGTCTGGGGAGGGCAGGGCAGTGCAGAGTGTGGAGGTCTCTGAAGTCGAGGTCCATGCTGAGGTTAAAGTCTATGGGTGGAAAGGTTGTGCAGGAGTGGAGGTTAGGGATGGGAGGTCCATACAGGGGGTTTGAGTGAGGGAAGGCAGTGCAGTGATGAGTTTTGGGAGGGGAGGGCTGTGGAGTAGGGAACCTATGGAGGGGAGGGCCATGCAGGGTTAGCTGGAAAGGAGAAGGATGTGCAGAAGGTGGGGGAAACAGGGGAGGATAGGACTTTCCTAGGGGTGTGGGGTCAGGTGCTGGGAGGGCAATGCTGAAGGGTTGGAGGACCA
>JAUUDZ010023652.1:0-11204 GCA_032361705.1 Panulirus versicolor | reverse complement strand
AGGGAAGGGGATGACGGGGGAAGGGGGGGGGGCGGAGGTGCTATACGGGCTCGTGGGGAGGGAGGGAAGGAGGGAGGTAGAAGTGACAGAGGATGGGATGGAGTGAGTGTGGATGAAACAGACATGAGCAACCATAGAGGGACAAGAGCAAAAGGGGAGTCGGAGGTTGAGGGTCGTGACGGACAGGGCCGGAACAGAGACCGATAGATATTTCTTACGAATCTTACAACGAAGAACAGGAATGGGGACAGATGGATGGTGGAAATGTGATGGTGGGGAGAGGGAACGGTGTGATGCAGGATGCAGGGAGAAAATTGGGTTTGGGAGGGTCAAAATGAGGGTGAAACACAGGTGCGGCAGATGTGGACTTTTGACAAGAATGAGGTAGGGGAGAGTAGTGGGATTCTTCAGGGTCACAGATACGAAGGTCATGAAAGGGATGAGGGAAGGAAGAGGAAACTGGCGAAAGAATGGAGGAAAATGATTATCATTGAAAACGAGAGTAAGGTGGTGAAAGAAGGGGCAGTAAAGAGAGACAGAATGGCGGTGCTTAAGATAGGTGAGATAGGTGAAGAGATATGTAGATAATGAAAATGAGAGAGGAAGAAGCGAGGAAGAAACAGATAGACAGATACAGGTGGTTTAGGTGCAGACAGAAGGGAGCGAGAGATACACAGAAGGTAGGTGAAAGGTTGGAGACAGATGAGGGGAGACAGGAGCAAGTGATAAGGAAGAGGAAGAAACGTCAGAATAGTTAGAGATCTGAGAAATGAAATAGTAAACAGAGAGACAGACTGAAGGTACAGAAGATTCTACAGTACGGACGTAGCAGAAACAAGAAACACTGTAAGTAGAAAAGTCTAATATATTAAGATAGCTGTAACATTCTGTTTCAGCAATGTTTCAATTCACTCCACTTAGATACGGGAATGTATGTCAAGACTGAGGAGTGTTGAAGTGCAGGGGAGTAGAGATAGTAATGAGGCGAGCAAGAGACTGATGATGAGAACAGGTGAAGCGTGAGGTGAGTAGACCGTGGTAGACCAATGGTGACTACCTGGAGAGATAGTCGTGAGACTGCAGTGTGACGACTTCTGTTACTGCTTCACCGGGAGACGGAGAACGAGACACTCGGATAGATTATGAACATATGGAAATTATTCTGCATATACTTAAACTACCATGTACGTTGATTTATATGCACGAATATATGAAGGATATATGAAAGTTTAGACACGTCCATACGTCCGTTTATACAAATGACTAACTACTAGAATCAAGCATACATACATCTATATATATACTTATATATAACTGTGTATTGTGTAAATCTAAAAGGATACAGATCTTATTACGCACACGGAACCCAAGTACACACGACGCACCCATGATGCTCACACGACCCATTCGTGAAGCGTACACAACCCGTGCGTCATGCATACACGACCCGTGCGTGACGCGTGGCCCGTCGGGCGACGCTGGACCGCCCTACGGTAGACAACACTTTGGATTTCCCAGGAAGAACTGATAAGTATCGACTTTGTCATTTTATTTTCCCAGTGGAATAATTAGTTTTTGTATGATAACATACAGTCAGGTTAGGTTTAGTTTAAACCAGGGTTGATTTTACTCTCGCTTTATAGAGTTATAAGGTAACAGAACATATGTAGTCACAAAGAGAACTGTGATCTAGGTCACGGGAGATGGAGTCTGTGTTCGTCCTGGGGTAAGATCGTAAGGTGGGGGTCTCGTTCCAGCCCGCCGCTGGTAACACTACACCGACTGACGGTCCCGGGTGAGGAGCAGCGGCTACCTCGTCCCGCCCGCTGCTGGGGATCACGCCTGCCAGCCATGGCTCTGGTGCTCAATCCCCTTGTGCACGACTGTTCGAGCCATGAGCAAGACGGAACGACCCGTGAACACGACGGTACGAGCCTTGAGCACGATGATACGACCCTTGAACACGACGGTACGAGCCTTAAACGGGAAGGGATGACCATTGAACACGACAGTACGATCCTTAAAAACGACGGTACGACCCTTGAACACGAAGGAAAGACCCAATGGTTTGATAACCTGGCCTTTAATTTTATCCCTGAGGGTCATGTCACCTTGCTAAAGGGTCGCACCTTCGTCGTATTCAAGGATCGTCCCGTCCTGCTCCAAGGGTTAATGCTAAGAAGGTAGTTATGTCTTGTTCCGTCGTAACTCACGTGGTTGTTGTGTGTGCTTACGGACGTGTCTTTCAAAATGCCTTGTTCACTGATGGATTACATTAGATGATCACAGTTGTAATGGTGCCTGAAGGTGGGGCTGGTGGTGAGGGAGTGTGGGAAAGGTTCTGTTGAAACAGCAGAGGTCACAGAGTCAGAAGTACGTCAGTGACACACGTCTGTTGCCCCTGATAGGGAGGTATGGTATTCCCTGGAGGACGGGCGCTCTCTCTCTCTCTCTCTCTCTCTCTCTCTCTCTCTCTCTCTCTCTCTCTCTCTCTCTCTCTCTCTATGCTCCTCCCCTCCTCCCTCTCAGCCGTCCTGCCTCTCCCCACTGCGGACTAATTGCTCTCTTTGACCACCATATGGGTAGTTTGTCCTTGTGAATGATGGCCAACATATTGGCCTGTCGGCATCACACGACCTGGGCCAGTAACATCGGCCGCTCCCTTGTTATCAGAGTCGCTTGTTTCCTGGTATTTGAGTCAGTTGCCCCTTGCTATCTGAGTCACTTGTCTCTTGATATTTGAGTCGCTTAGTGATATGTGAGTCCCGCATTCTGTGAGTCAGTTGTGCCGCGATACCAGAGTCATTTGTTAGCCGATACTCTTATCTCCTGCCTCTCTTATTCAGCTATCCATTTCTCTTCTTATTTGAAACTTGTGAATCATCTGTCTTAGTCACAGTATATATATATATATATATTCTCTCTCTCTCCTCATTTTTGTTCGCCGTTTCCCGCGACATATAAATATATATGCATAGATACACATACATATACATATATACAAATTTACATATTCGCACTTGCTCGCTTTCATCCATTTACGACGCTACCCCACGCCACAGGATACATCACAGATGCATAAAGAAAAGGAAAAAAAGATACATAAACATTCTATTCTTCCTTCACCCAATCGACACCCCCAGCGTCAGCGAGGTAGCGCCAGGAAACAGACGAAGAAAGCCACATCCTCTCACACTCATTCACTAGCTATCATGAATTATGCACCGAAACCACAGCTCCCTTTCCACATCCAGGCCCTTACAGACCTTTCCATGGTTTACCCCAGACGTTTCACATGCCCTGGTTCAGTCCATTGACAGCACATCGACCCCAGTATACCACATCGTTCTAATTCACTCTAATACATGCACAACTTTCACCCTCCTGCATGTTCGGGCCCCGATTGCTCAAAATCCTTTTCACTCTATCTTTCCATCTCCAATTTGGTCTCCCGCTTCTCCTTGTTCTCTCAGCTTCTGACATATATATATCCTCTTTGTCAGCCTTTCCTCGCTCATTCTCTCCATATGTCCAAACCATTTCAACAAACCCTATTCTGCTTTCTTAACCACATCTTTTTATTCCCACACATCTCTTTTTACCCTTTCATTACTTACTCGATCAAACCACCTCACACCACATATTGTCCTCAAACATATCATTACCAACACATCCACCCTCCTCCACACAACCCTATCTATAGCCCATGCCTCGCAACCATATAATGTTGTTGGAACTAATATTACTTCAAACATACGAATTTTTGCCCTCCGAGATAATGTTCTATCTTTCCACCCATACATCATCGCTCCCAGAACCTTCACCCCCTCCCCCACCCTATGACTCAATTCCGTTTCCATGGTTCCATTCGATGCCAAGACCACTCCCAGATCTCTAAAACATTTCACTCCGCCAATTTTTCTCAATTCAAGGTTACACCCCTACTAACTTGTCCCTCAACCCTACTGAACATAACAACCTTGTTTTTATTCACACTCACTTTCAACTTTCTCCTTTCACACACTCGTCCAAACTCAGTCACCAACTTCTGCAGTTTCTCACTTGAATCAGCCACCAGTGCTGTATTTGCGTGACATGGGTGGTAAACAAACCCCGTTGCCATAGTGAGCATCGCACGCCTCTCACACCTAAGTTCCTGTCAGCCGGAAGAGCTTTGCTCAGAGATCGGTTTAAGCCCCTGAGAACGACGGTATACGACCCTCGAGCACATACCCTACACCCGCCCGGACCAGGTCGAAGGCCCAGCCGTCATCATACCCATGGGCCTTATCATCATCGAGGCCTAGAGTCGTAACTTCAAACTAAACGGTCGAACGGCCTCACATTAGAGAACACACACACACACACACACACACACACACACACACACACACACACACACACATACACACATTACACACATTGGGTTAAACGCACATCTAAAGATCTTTGGAGTGGGTTATAGTAGCGCCGGTGTGGCCGTAGAATGAGCTAGTATCCCCTTATCGTTCTCTGTAATACATGATCTCGGTCTTCGCAACATAAAACCTTAAAAACCAGGCTGTAACCTGTAATATACTGGCTTTGTACTGCCCCAGCTAACCGAGACGTATCTTCGTTCATGATGTAGATTGCGTAATTCAATCATTGAGGCACAGTTGCTGGACGGGCCTTTGTTCACGCCACCGCCCACAAACAGGCCACTTTTTTCGCTGAGAAAAGAATCACACTGTCTTTCACTGGTAGACTGGGACAAGGCATACGAACAGTTTAGTTATGATCATTGCTACTGAGGTCATTCGGCAGCCACCGAGTATGAGGCTGCACGTCTTTTAAGTGATATGGGAGGAACGATCATCTGAGCTGCGTTCGGACCTTGAATGGTTGTTCCCACGTTGCACGTCTGTAAGTCGGCGATCACTTCATTGCTATGTCAGATGGATGAATCATAATAAAACCTATGAACATAATACTGTGATTACAAGCACACGGTGTTCAGTGACCCGGAGCGATGTACGAACAGACTTTGTGTTACGAATAATGAAGACAATACCATTTTTTTAGTGATTAGCAGCGGTTCAGCGAATTGCACAGTGGAATCACAGAATAACCTGAATGAAACAATACGCTGCTTAGACACTTAACACTTTAAAGTCTTACAGCATGAGTTATCAGATTCATAAAGCGCGGCGTCATACACGGACCATGAAACGAAGTAACGTGATCAAGTACAGAGAAAGTGATCTGTATCACAGACACATAAATTCTTCACCAGTGTTTTCTTCGCCAGTTTTCTTTCCTTATAATCGAGCAAAGAGGCTCCCTGTGTACCATATATGAAGTAATAAGTTATCATGGACTCGACTCCTCTGCCTTACTGAGCAGTCAAATCCGACAGAGCCAAAAGATTAGACTTAACCAAGAAGTGCAGAGGCTCGTCGAAGCGATCTAGTGAGAGTTGAAGCTCGGGATGATAAACAGATCGTTCTGAACGTGTGGGGCGACACCTGTGTTACAGAAGCATCACATTACTATTAAGTACAGTTGAAATGCAGGTATGGATGTATTGCCGGAGGTGAATACATGGGAGACTCGAGGAGCAACGCCACAGGTGTGTTTTATATTTCCTTTACTCCTACAGTTACTTAAGTTGAGGTTGTTTGTCAACAGAAAAGCGTCCGAATAACTCAAAAGATTTGTAAGTAACTAAAGTTGTACACGAAAACAAAGGATTGGTTAGGAACGCAAAGGTCTTTAAAGAGAACATGTATTTGTAATACAGACATGGCTCGAAATGGGGGGCGGGTGGATGACTGGGGATGGCATCCCCCTTGTTAACTCAGATCAAATTATCATCTCACTCGCTGACTAAATAAAGGGTGGCAACCCGTTGTTAACTCAAAAGCAAATAATCCCCTATTTTTTTTCTAAATGAATAAAATACGATTTAACTTCAACCCTAAAATCATTGAGGTAATGCTTCTCCTGCACATCTTTACTGCATCATGTGTCGTCATAATGACTTATTTTTCACACTTTTCATTTGAGGACACCACCGTACCCCCTACTTAACATAGTGTCTGTCATCGTCTTTTTTAAAACCTTACAGTTCGTGCACCGGATACAGGGACATACAGGTAATTCAGTAGGCTGAAAATGAAAGCGGAAGCTTGCAACACAAACTTGTATTTTACGTTGTAGTATACAGAAAAAAAAAAGTTGTCGGAACTGTTTCCCCCCAGACTCGTCACCGACCCATGCAGGACCTAAAGTGTGTGACTTCTTAGATATACAGAGGTGGGTTACTCTGTCAGAATACAGGCGAGAGTATACCCCAGATGCTGTACATATCAGTCCCGCGGGCCGCGCCACGGACCAGCACCAGCTGGGTGACGCGCGTCACATAACTAAGCCCTGAGTCTGCCTTTGGATGGTATGTGATCCCGTAATCTTCTTGTAGAGCAGAAGATCTGACTCTCTAGATTCCTGCAGTCAGACTCTTTAATTCTAAAGGATATCAAATCCCGCCCAAATATGTCTGAAACGCGACCTTAGCTATCTTTCCCATCGCCTGGCTAATGAATAGGCCACAGGTCCCGGGCGGACAAATAACGTAATTGAAGACTGACAGACACATAAATGTAAAAGGCCCTTTAAAAACACACTCAATTATAGGCTACAATGGCCGTCTGCGAATACCAAGGCTGTGTAGCTTGGCGCTGGGCTCCCTTGTTGGCATTCAGGGAACAGGTCACTAAACAGCGTACTGTGTTACTAGCGGGACGATAACGAGGGTAACGTCCGTCAGGCCGCTTCTGTCTCCCGCCGGACAATGGTGGACGCTGCTCACCCGCCGCGCCCCGGAGCTGCCCTGCCCGGTCTGGCTACAAGACCCCTCACACGCTCACTTTTTTTTTTTTTTTTTGTCCATCTCTCGTTAAAGATTTCTCAAAATTGTAGTTGCGTTGCCTTTGCGGAGATCCGGAATGATCTTTGGCAGTGGCGGCGGCGACGGCGGCGCAGCGGGCGACGCGTCGAGCGGAGCTCAGTGGTGCCGCGATGGTCACTTGTCAGTGGAGTGCGGGCCATAATCGGGGGCAATCAGCGGGCGCGGGAGGAGGTCATTGTTTAGCGTGTGGAGCTAGGGCGGGGGGCGGACGACCCGCGGGGACCACTCCGCCCCAACAAAGCCACCAATCACTCACTAGCACGGCCGCCCCACCAGCCCCGCGGGGCGCCGTTTTTACCGCCATGACCGCCCCGGCTCCGGTGTCCCTCGCCCCCGTCGGGGCACCGCCGCCGTTTGTTTAGCCACCCACAAAAACATCCCAACCAATCTGTAGACTCATCTGCCCTGACGCGTCTCACAGCAGGACCTGCAAGCGGCCACGGGGACGTGGGTGCCCTTGGGAACATGAGGTGCCCGTGGAGACACTGAGTGCCCATGGATCCATGGAGTGCCCTCGGGGACATGGGCCGCTGAAAGAAATGGAACGCTCGGGGGGGCAAGAGGCACCCACGTGAACATTAGGTTGTCCACAGAAATATAGGACGCCTATGCGGACATGATGGGACGCCCACGTGGACATGGGGCACCCATGGACCCATGAAGTGTCCATGGAAATATTGGACACCCACGGGGACGTGGGATGCCTGTGGAGATATGAGGAGCCCACGAAGTCATGGGACGTTCATAAGGAAATGGTTGCCTGTGAAGACATGAGGCGCCCATGAGGATCATGGAACAACCAAGGGAACATGAGATGCTCACGGGAACATGAGGTGCCCGCGGGACTGTGAAGTTCCCATGGGAACACCGATTTCCACGGTAACGTAGACTGCCCATAAAGACATCAGGCACCCACGGGGAAATGGAACACGCATGGAGTCGTGGGGCACCTACTGGGACGCTCAAAAGAAAATGGGACATCCATGAGGACTTGAGGTACCCAAAGAACATGGGAAACCCATGCAGACATTGGACACCCAAGGGAACGTGGGATGGCCACGGGGACGTGGGCATATGGGAAGCCCATGGGGACAGTGGACATCCATGAGGCCATGCGACACATAAGGGGAAAATGGAACACCCACAGAGATATGGAGCGTCCACGGGGACATAAGGCGTTCGTGTGAGCAGTTGGATTCTCTACATGAGATGGGTTGCCCACGGGGACATGGGACTACCGTGTAAGTACGAGTAACCTCCACCGTTCTGGAGCTACAGCAACGTCAACATCAGCCTCAATACGGCAATACTGAAGCAGAGTTACCAGCACCCATCATGCTACACTCTTATCATACGAGTCTGGTCTCTCTGTAAGGACGGAAAGAAACCTTTGAACCACAAGCATTGAAACTGAAGTCTCCACGGCCGTGTTAGATCTTATTGCGAGTCTGGTTAGGTTGTCATACAGAGGGTTAAACTCCCTGTGTTTAGTTAGGCATATGAATAGCCAGTCGGACTTTCCAGTCTGAAAAGAAATGCATTGGATAATATTACTTCAAAGATATCTATATATGAATTCAACTCACTCAAAAGGAGTTCACAGATCAGCATTACAGTTTACAAAGTAGTGCTCCAATTGTAAATGGTCAAGGCCCTGATCTCCAGACGTGGTTCCCTGTTAAAGTGTGCCATATTTTGGTGCCCCGTGTCGAACACACGTATTCCGTTTTGTCCTAAGCTTCGCCTCGGGAAGTAAGCGTCGTTGCACACCTGTAAGGACTAGAGCACCTGTGCTGACTTTTATGGTCCATATGATGGCACCACAGCTGAACTGTACAGCCTACAGCGTCGCCACCGACTTTTACTACCTACAGCCATAAAGTTTTTGCTCATCTCCACTGACTTCTGCTCATTGTATCATTTTTTTTTCTTTATTTTCGCGAGTGATTTTCACCATTCAACGCTGACTGTTTATGTAGTTGGTTATTTTGCTTTGTTTGGATAGTTTACACTCTCATCTAACTCCCTTCAGCACGGCGTTACATCCTTTAGCACAACGGTACGATCCTCGGGTATGATGACGTTATCTTTGACCAGAGACTTTAAGGGTCATGTCAAAGGTCACGCTATCATGCCCAGTGGGTCGTGCTGTCGTGCTCAAGGCATAAGAAAGATATGAATCTAATTACAGTATCACTCTCCTGTCAGACGCAAGGAGTCGTGATCTGCAGTGCTGAAGTAACCAGAGCCCACACGTATAATTGGCTAGGCTAGGACCTTTTTTTTTTAGAACACAATCTGAGCAGTCCAGTGTGAACCAAGTTTTGTTCTAAATGATATTACTTTGCCAGCAAATTTTCATTTATGCAGCACTCGTCGTGATAACTGATAACTGATAGCCTATGTCATATAACGAGTGAAGCAAGTGTTATACAACCTAAGCATTGTGAGAACTTTCATTGTGGTACAGCATTACCGTTCCTTACGGTAGAGCCTTACCGTTCCTCTCTTGTGGTATAGCCTTGCCGATCCTTGTGGTAGAGCCTTCTTTTTCCTTGCGGTATAGCCTTTCCGTTCTTTGTGGTAGAGCCTTCCCGTTCCTTGTGATACATCCTTCCCATTCCTTGTGAATACAGCCTTTCCATTCCCGTGAGCGGCCACAGCAGGACCCCACTCACTGCCACGACGTAGACGCATTAAGAGCCAGTGTAGGTGTTTTGAGAGGACCAGTCAGGGGTGTAGCCGGGCCTGACTATCTCACCAGCATCTTGCTCGTAAAACACGGAGTCGGAACCTAAGCTACAGGACTCGGTAACTCTAGAAGCCGGTAAATGGTCCGGCTGTAGTTTAGAACAGGCAAGAATCCAAGTCACACGCTCGCCTCAGATGTATTTAAAGGCATTAGAAGATGGAGGAATGTTATGTTCTTAGAGGCTGTAATACGGATGTTATCCATGGTGATAATTACCCCCATGTTCCTCCCCTCAGAAGCGACTGTCAGGGATCCACATAGACGTTAGGAAGCCACGCAGACTTTACACTCTATCGCTCACAGCCATCTGGGTGTAGCAGTTGGAACTGAAAATTAAGACTGTAAAAAATAACAGCAACGAGTTATTGCGCGTTTCGTGGTCATGGGTGTTTAATTTGGTGCATATACCAACTTGAGCGATGTGGCCAGCTGATAGAACTTTTATCTTTCTTATTTTCTGGGTCCTTAGGGTTCACGGAATAGCAGGAGAGAGAAAGAGAGAGAGAGAGAGAGAGAGAGAGAGAGAGAGAGAGAGAGAGAGAGAGAGAGAGAGAGTCCTTCCTGCATAAAATCACAATAGAATCTCATCTCAGTTACACTTACGCCCATTATCATTTGGTTATCATTGATCTGGGCGCTCCGGCCAGGACCTTGCGGGCAATCCCCTGTCTGACAGGCAGGTGGAGGGTCGCCTGGTGCCTGGTGTCGGTAGACTTGCCTGGTGATGGGAAGGTCGCATGGCAGAGGGTTGCCTGCTGATGGAAAGGTCACTTAGTAGTGGGTTGCCTGCTTCTCAATCCTTCCACTGGCTCAGAGGCTATGAAACGGACGTTTAAAAAGACCACATTCCCTGCCGTGATCTTTACCTTGAGGGTAAGGCCTTTTGGGCTGGATCGTGGCACATCGTCTGGCGGTTAAGGAGCGGAAATGAAAAATACCTAACCCCTGTTGTGACCTTGAAGATCCGACGCAATGCGGGGAGGGAGGAGAGGAGGGATGTCATGACGCGCCAAGTGGTCGTGAATCAACATGGATTGACCTGCAATTCCCCTTCTTGGGTCACAAGATACGGAGAGGAAAAGACAGTGATTATTGTTGTGCGCCAGCTCTTCAAACAGGGCAAATAGGAATAATATATAATGATGATAATGATAATGATTATGATAATAATAATAATAATAATAATGATGATACTAATAGTAACAATAATGATAATGATAATATTAATAATAATAATAATGATAATAATGATAATAATAACAATAATGATGGTAACAATAATATCAAGTATCTTCTATCTCGCTCTCATAATGCGTTTGTTTTGCCAAAATTCAAAGTTGCTATCCATCACATTTTAAATGCAAGTGAATATACCTTCGCCCTTTACTTTTTCCGTTTAGTTTTAAGGCTAGAAATATAAATATGAATATGAATATAGATATAAACAACGACAGCGTTCCTGTAATGGTGTGAGAGAAGGACACGCAGTATGGGGTAAGTGCA
>JAUUDZ010023630.1:0-11204 GCA_032361705.1 Panulirus versicolor | reverse complement strand
CCCCCCCCCCCCCCCGCCCCCCAAAAAGGAAAGAGGCCAAACTGGAAATAGAAGGATGGAGTGAGAAATAGTCTTAAGTAATTGGGGGCCTGAACAAGCAGGAGGGTGAAAGGCATGCATGGGATAGAGTGAAATGGAACAATGTGTTATGCAGGGGGCAGTGTTGTGTCAGTGGACTGAACCAAGGCATGTGAATTGGCCAGGGAAAACCATAGAAAGGTCTGTGGGGCCAGGTTTTGGGTAGGGGCTGTGGTTTTGGTGCATTCCACAAGGCAGCTAGAGAATGGATGTGAACAAATGCAGCCTTTCTTCATCTGTTCCTGGTGTTATCTTGCTAATGTGGAAAACAGTAGACAAATGATAGACTGTATGGTAGGGTCATGATACAGCACAGATATAATGACTTTGATATGGTATGAACAACAAAATTGTTCCCATTTTTTCATTGTGATATGACCTATTGCAGTTTAACATAAACCTTGCTGGCCACCAAGCCACTTCTCTGCTAGCATTGAAAAAGTAAGGATGAATTGTTTACCACTCGTACATTTCTACACTTCTGCCCACTTGAACTAATCATCACTACAACTAAGCGTTTGGCATATACTCTTGCTACAAGTGAGCCTGTTCAAAATATTGAATGAACATGAGTGTGAGTCGAATACTTCAGCTGTTGTTCGCTTTTATAGTGTTAATGAGAGTAGCATCCACCTCATAACAGAGGAAAGAGAATCTCTCAAGGTACCCTTTTTTCAGCCATGTATTTTCAAGATAGTAATGCATCAGAATGCTGACATGTGTGAAGGTGGAGGTTGCTTTTCCATTTAACCCTTTAACATTTACAAAAAAAAATAATTTTGTATCCTGAATATTTGGGAATCTCAAGATTAATGGAAAGTGTTGTTTTCTTTGAAATATGACATAGATAGTGAAGAGTTCTTTGAGGACATAATATGAAATTTAGTAAGAAGCATCTCGGAAAAGATTTAGAGAAGTACTTTTATAGTATAAGAGTGCTAGATAGATGGTTGATGCAGACAGCATACAAAGATTTTAGAAGTATGATAGCAAAGAATATTAAAAAAATGGAGGCCACATGAGTGTAAAACTCCCTCCCCATACAGTACACATAGCTAATTACACACACAACCCATCCATTTATCAACCAGCCTCATGGGGAGGATGAACACCTGGGTTGGGTGTATGCAGCTTCCTCATGCTGGATTGTGGTCAGTTATATTAACTACTGCATTAGTGCAAGTGGGAAAAGTTTTGCACTTGTTGGACCCCATCTCTTAACCTCTAAGTTCTGTCATTCAGACTTTTGAGTAAGTATTGAAGGGCTTATACCAAAGGTAGTGATAGTCTCTAATGCATATTCCTTTTTTTTTTTCTGCAGAGTGTTTACATGCGCAAGTTGCTGAGTTTAGTGAAGAGGCGAATGGAAGAAAGGGCAGTGGATATCACTCTTAAATTTACACTCTCTGCTTTGTGGAATTTGACTGGTTAGTGTTACTGTCCTCTTGTCTCTCTTAAGCAGCTTAATTGAAAGAATTCTAAGTTATGGATAGAAGAAGGTAATGCTCTGGCACATTTACTGAGGTTCCAACATTCCCTAACAATTCTACTAAATAAGACATGAAACCTCCCTGAATGAGTATGAACTTTTATTCAGTACCGTCTTTCAGAGAATGTTTCATGTTCAGAAACATATAAGATTGAAAACATGCCAAGTGGAGCATTTATACTTCTTTAATACAAAACCTGTATTACTTATAATTAACTGTAAACCTTTAATACAAAACCTTACTGTAAAGTTGATTATAAGTTTCAAACCTTGGATAATGGTTTTGGAGTTTATAATGATATACACAGACATATGCACAACATGACCTTCTGATAATGATATACACAGACATATGCACAACATGACCTCACATCTTGACTTTTAGTCATTCCCAGTAAACATGGCTGGCTTCATGAGCACAGTGGGAGCCTTACAGAAGGGTATCCTGGGACAGAAAATTAATCAGATAAGTAAGCACACATGCATCAAAAGAAAAAGGATGATGATTTTGGTACAAGAGAGGTTTGTAAGTTGATGTTACAGGGTTTAAAATTGAAATCCCATTCTTGACATTATTTATGTTGTAAGGAACAGAGTCTTGAAAAGATTTCACTTCTACAGATGAATCGCCTGCAACATGTGAAGTTTTTTTGGCTGAGGAGGGACTTCATTTATTTCTCCAGCTTCTGAGTGTGTTTGCCCGAGACTCAGCTGTTGAAACAAAGGTGCTTGGGCTGCTGAACAACATAGCTGAAGTATCCCCTCTTAGGAGAGCCCTTATCAATAAACATTTTGTTTCTCAGCTTAAGTGAGTTGTGCTTTATTTCTTTCATTACATTTTGCGTATGGAATTGTGTTGGGTATTGCTCGGTCAGCACAGTCTTATACTTGTGTGAGTCATCTGTCTTTGTGGACATTTATAGAACCAAGTCCTAAACAGTTTTAAGTGTATTATATTTTAATGAAGATTGCTTAAAGGGGTTTTGAAAGGTAATAATAGTAGTAAATCTTAGCATAGGCTGCTGTATATCTACTATGTATTCAGATGTAGTATGCATCCTTATCATAATATAAAAGATTTATAAAACTTAAGAGTACATCTTATGGTACAACCCATTTTCAGGGTAACTTCCCTAATATACATCAGCACAAGCAAACCACATTAAGCCCCAGCTCATTCCATGTTTTACCAAATTCCTTTTTGTAGCTAGGAGGAATGTTTTTACATAACAATGGCATTATTATAGATGCAAGGAGTGCATGCAAGTTATGTAGCCTTGTTGCTTTACATAGTTACCCAAAGATTAACTTGGAAGAAAAGGCCTCCTTACCATCATATGTAAAGTACAGCATAGTTTGAATTTCCTGTTTTTCTGTATTATGCTTAATACTGACTTTCTTTTGTTGATCATTAAGGCTTTTAGGACTTGAGACAAAGATTACTGGTTTGGAACTGGTACAGATGCTCCTCAACTTACAGTGGGGTTTCATTCCAAGAAACCTATCATAAGTTAGAAATATTGAAAGTCATAAATACATTTGATACTGTACAGCTAACCTACCAAACATCATATCTTAGCCTAGCCTATCTTAAACATTCTCAGAATGCTTACATTACCCTACATTTGGACAAAATCATCTAACACAATGCCTGTTTTATAATAAAGTTTTGAATATCTCTCCATCGTAAAGTTGAAAAACCACAAGTCACACCATCATAAGTTGGAGGTCATCTGTACATCTGGGGACTCCAAAACTGTAGATTTTGAAGGTTGAAAACCTTTTCTCTTTGAGATTGTGTCGTGCAAGCTATGAGATATTGTCTTTGGAATATAGGGGTCATGTTCATTCTAACCCTAATATTTTGGGGTAGAAGCTTCTGCTTCACTAACTCTTTTTCAAACAATCCCTTGGTCTTCGAAGCCACTTGCTCAGTGATCAGGGCTGCCCTCTGGCTCTCAGCAACCACCACCGAGCAGATGCATCTGACTCGCTGCTCCTGGCCTTTCAGAGATACCTGTCTGCAGATAATTGTGTCAGTGGAAGACATTCACATATGGTAGAGAGAGTTTTTCAAGAAAAAGGAGGGGAAGGGAGGGCAAGGTGAGAAAAAAGAAAAGTTGCTAGCAGTACACCACCTTAGAGAGACGTTTTTCAGTCTTCAAAACATGTTTCTCTCTTTTGTAATCTTTCTCATGAGCCATGAGTACATATCCACTTGAATGAGAAGGGTGTAGAGAAAATATTTTTGAGCAAAAATATAAGTCTATAGCAAATACAAGTACCTTCCAGGGAGAGTCCAACTCTTAACAAAGAAATCTCCAGAACCACACAGGGAAGATCCAGCGTCTGAACTAAGGTAAGGTGTGAGAAATGTGGCAGAAGAATGCTGAAAGCTCCTTTTCATGATTTCTTCTAGTGAAAGGTCCCTGAGGAAGGCCAAGGTAGTGACCACCTTCCCTTACATCATTTGCACTAATGTAAAGCTATGAATGAGCCAACAAGCTGAAATTCTTTATGAAGGTTGTGATGTTCCTCACTGAAAGGGGTTTCACTTTTCTAGGGTACACAAATAATTGAACCTTTCAGTAGTCTCTAGTGAACTGAAAAAAGTTGTAAAGGCCTTGACTGGGCACAAGCATGATAATCTCTCACTGATCCAGGAGTGGCTGACAAAAGTCATGCTTATAAACTTATGGGTTTCATTATCATCTGGAAATCTGGGGCTTGAATTTATCTTTATCCATAAGAACTCATCATCAAAAACAAACAGAATCTTGTGTGTCCCTTTTGGCATAGCAGGCAGTTCACTAACTTTCCAAGGGTTCAAGGTTGTGAGGAAAAGGTTTTCATGAGAAAGCATGGAGGAAATAATCTGCCAGAAAAACTATCAGACTGTAGAAGTTCTAAGACTTTCAAAAGCTTCCACTTGGGCTGCAGGAGAGAAGCAGTTGGTATCCATGAAATAAAAAAAAAACCATAGAAATTTATCCCATATAGGGCATGACAAATTGATACCGAAACTCAGAGGAATGGTTCATCAAGGGCACCCTTGTGAAAGAAAGTAGTGTTATTAGTCTTCTTTTTTTTCATGATATAGGCTGAAAAAAGCTCGAAACATAAGGCTTCAGATATTTCCAAGATATCAGACTCTTCAGAGAAGAATGGAAAAGACTTTCTGATTGACATGTATTGTCTTTGAGTAGAAGAGGGGTAAGTATTATATAAAAGGCCATCTGTTGATTGTTCTCCAAATTTCTGTCTGTAGAAGTGTTCGAGAAAATCCTTAAATGTAAGTTTTAGAATCCAATGTTTTGAGGTGAATGTCCTACATAAGAGCCAAGGTGGTCTAGAAGTTCCTGGGAAATCAGCCAAGATGTGTGGAAAAGTTTAAGGAGTCTCGATCACCAAGGATGTGTGGCGACAAACATTGCTGAACCCCAGAAACCAGTTAATTTGAGAACTTTTCCAGAAGATGAACTGGGGCAAAAAAAGATAGATCTAGCACCACTAATTTTAGTCCAAGGACAGAGCATATGTTGCAACTGCATTTATGTTTAAAACTGAGGAAAAATAAGTCAAAAGTAAGGAATAGTTCTGATGGCGCTAGCCCTAAGGAAAGGATCCAGTTGAAGGTCTCCTTCTCTATCGACATATTTCTTGACATTGTCTTTGATCTGGGAGGGACGTATTCTGTGACATTGCATACTCCTCATAGATTCAAAAAAATCCTGAAAGAAAAGTTTTTTGGACATAGCCAGGACTAGAAAATTTTCTGTAAACTCCTAGTGGGGCAGGGATTTGCAAAAGCCTCTATTCATCAGGTTTTTGATGACCACAATATTGTTTATGAAAATTGATTCATGATTTGGTCTGAAATATGGGTGATGGAATTCAGACTGAGAAAATGTAAAGTATTGAGAATGGGACAAAGTGAAAGACAGCCTCAAAATAATTATTACATTGGTAATAATCAGAGGAATCAGCATTGTTCCAAAATTGTCACCAGAGTCTCATATTAGAATAACAGTAAGGGAGACAGACTGTCTGCTGGGAAATATCAGAATAGTTTTCAAGAATATGGATAAGGAAGTATTTAGCAAGATATTCATATCATGTACAAGGCCAAAACTAGAATATGATTCAAAGGCTTAGTCACATCACCTAAAGAAGCACAAAGAGCTCTTAGAGAAGGTGCATGAGAGGGCAACAAAGATGGTACCAGAATTCAGAGTGCTAATTAGAGGGAAAAGCTTTAAATTTACTGACCCTGGAAGAAAGAAGAGTGATCTGATCACAACCATTAAGTTTTTAAACAAAATTGATGGTGTTGACAGTAAACAGAGAGTGAAGGATGACTTGATCTCATCCATTAAGTTTTTAAGAGGTAACCTAATCACAACCATTAAGTTTTTGAAAGAGATTGATGATGTGGACAGTGAACAGTTCTTTGAAAGGTGTAGGGCTAGAGCAACCAGAGGACATAACAAGAAATTAAGTAAGAAGAATGTAAAGAAATACTCTTATAGTATAAGAGCTTTGGATGAATGGAACATGCTTAAATGTTCGAGAGCTGGGGCCTCACAAGTGTAAAACTCCACACATTTCCTATTTAATTCATGCTTCTGTGATTTGTAAACTGGCTTAATTTTTTAGGTCCAACAGTTGCCAATAAACAGGATAATGTAGAAAAGAATTATTTTCAGTAAATATAGTTTTTATGTATTCCAAAGAAAGCAAGTGAAGTAAAAAAATTTTTGGAACATGAAAAAATTTAAACTTTTGGAATTCTGAATAAAAAATCTATTCTTTATTTATACGAGCATGGATAAGAAATACTTTCTCATGCCTTTGGTTTTTTGTTTGCTTTCCTGATTATGAGTTTGAATAATTTATGACAATAATGTATTGATCCCATAGCATTGCTCAGCAATGATTGATGTGCTCTTAGAGAACACTGGCCAACATCATTTGATATAGATTTTCCCACCATTTTTTTTTAAATATCCAGCTGACTCTTGTACCATTAGTAGCTTACAGATGTATCTTCCATTGCTAGAAAGACTTGGGGAAAAAATTCTGTTCACTTCGGTGTCCTTTGAACCACCATTACAAGTGCACAGCCACCCACCTGGAGGTTGTGTATACATTGTGACCCCACAGAAAATACATAGATTGTCGGATGACCAAAGCTATTTGCCAGAACACGTATGTATCAGTTGTTAAGGAAAATGAACAGAAAGAACATGAGAATTGCAAAGAAATAAGTTATTTGTTGGCGATTTTAGCAGGATTATATCGGGAAGGTGAAAGCCTTCAAGGGAGGTTTCCATACTGAACTCACACTTGTGAGAGTAATTATATAACAACTGCACCTAATTTTTTTTCCATATGAAATTCTGGGGTAATGGAGAGGAATTTGGTAATATGGATAAGTTAACAGCTAGAATGTTTCCAAAGGAAAGAACATCCAACATCCTCTCAACACAGGCCAGCCACTTATGTATTCACACACTTCTTTTTAGTGTGAATGGTGCAATACTTATACTTTTATTCATGTTATTCACCACCAACATTGTGCTTGTGTATGAAATCAGAGTTGAGTTCATTATACAGAAAGAAACAAATCCTTCAGTACCATCCCCTCAATTGCCAGCCAGTCCCTAACTGTGGATGTTCGTGTGAAAGATGTAATACCTTTTGATATAATCATCTTATTTACCACTAATGCTGTACCTGTTTAGGAATTCAGAGTACAGGTGGAACACAAGTTCTGTAGCAACAAAGAAATATCATCCCAAGCCTTCCTGTCAAATTAGGAGCTGTCAAACAAAACTTGACACTCCCACATGATGCCCACTTATCACTGGACTAGACCAAAACAAAGTTAGTAACATAACTTTCTGTGCATTGTCTCTTACTTTTGAATGCTAGTCTATCATTCTTTATTTTTTTTCACATACATTTTTTTTTCTACCATGCCCACTGCTTGAGGGTTAATCAGTTGCTTTATAGACAGATACTAGCGTATAGCTATTAACTTTTTCTGTTTGGTTTTGCAGTGTTATGCTTTACCATCTTTATGATAAAGATTTTAATATACTGTAATGTTTTACTTGTGTTTGGATTTAATGCCCCCTTTTGTTTACAGGACACTTTTATGGTCCCCAAATGTTGATGTGAGCTACTTTGCTGCAGGAATTGTAGCTCATTTGGTTTGTGCTGGCGAGGATTCATGGAATGAACCAGGCATGTCAAAGGAAGATTTGTTAGAAGAACTTGTAAGTTTTGCTTTTTACAGTGAGAAGTGTTGTATTTTTTACCTAAGACCTATGAATAAAGATTTATTATGCACTCAAGCAAGAGAGGCTCAAATAAGTTAAATCTGTCTTGTCTGCCTATATCTATGATGCTTACACCCTCCTGAAACTCCCTTTAAGGGATGGCCTCAGCAGTAGAGTCTTCATAACTGGTGAACTTCAGTGCAGCTTCATATCCTATAGTGCTTGACCCTTAACAGGACTCTGGCAGAGGACAACTCTTGAGCATTGTCTGCAGAGGCTCCTACCTAACGATCCTACTGATTACTACTACCAATTGGTCCTGCCATATGTTCCTACCTACTACTTCTTCCTCTTGTTTCAACCTAAAGCTCCTGCTTACAGTGTTCCTACCTGTTACTCATATCTATTGCTCCTACCATTTAACCAAAAGGCAAGGCTATCATGTAGTACTCACCACAGGAAAATGAAGAGTTACAAAGATAGAGCTGTGTGTTTTAAGTTTTTTATGTGACAAGGAGAGATTGTATGTTTGTGTACAGAATGCCAGTACTTTATATGCGGGTGAGACAGATGAAAAAACAGCTATCTGGGTCGGAGAAGTGCAAGTTAAAGTTAGAGAATAGATAAAAGCGATGCAGTGAAATGAATGTAAATAGGCACATGTTTGAGCCTTTTAAAGCTCAAACATTTCTTTAGCCTTCTTACTACTTGTAGGAGTATGCTATAAACCTTCTTATACTTTTGATGTGGTTATCACATACTGCTAAAGCATCAGATTTGAAGTACACAGCAATTTTGTCCCATGGTAATATTTTGTGAGAACCTTTAATTGACCTCTGCAAATGCCATTGGCATATTAGATAACCCCACAATTGTATGTGCAGGTTGTTCATTATGTTTGAAGTTTCAGAGGGATGTACCCAGCACACTTATATTGTGAGCTGCAAGGCCTCAATCAAATGGAGAATAGGGGTTTAGAGGTAGATTACAGAATTATCCTTTTCTTTTTTTTAAATTTTTTTTATTTTTGATGAAATTCATTGTTCACATTAGCCTGTCATGGAAGATTTTAACTCTGCATGCAAAGTTTTTACCTAGCACCATTTTGACGCTTCCAAATAAGTACGGTAGCACCACCCAGGGTGGCTGCTGTCAACCTATTTTCTACTACACCTACACATCTTGAAAGTGCCTGAGTAATCAGATACCCACATTATATTTATGAGACCTTCCAAAAAACTGACATGGTGTAAGATAGCCTTCAGTATTCCTGTATGTGTATAACAAAATGAACTAGAATAAACATAGAATCACATCAAATCCCCACATTGTTCATAGGTATAAGTAAAGAATTGTCTACTGTCAAACATCAGAATAGCTTTGAAGCATATGGATAAGGAAATATTTAGCAAGCTATTCATATCATAAATAAGGTTAAAACTAAAATATGCTTCTCAGGTTTGGTCACCTCACTTAAAGAAGCACAAAGAGCTCATATATAAGCTTCAGACATGGTTTGATTAAGTAATAAGTGGGTAAAAGAGAGGTCTGGTAATAAGAAGAGTATGATTAAAGAAAGTGTGCTGAAATGGTTTTTGCATATGAGAGAATGAAAAAGGAGAGATTGACAAAGGGGATATGTGCCAGAAGTGGAGGGAACAGGAAAGGAGAGACCAAACTGGACATGAAAGATGGGATGAAAAAGATTTTTCAATTTAGGTCTGAATATGCAGGAAGGTGAAAAAACATGCCCAGGATATTGTGGATGAGAGTGATGTAGTATACAGATAGGGTTGTGCTGTTAATGATAAGAACTAGGGCATATGAAGCAGCCTAGGGAAAACCACAGCTTTGAGTATGATGAACATCTTTAATGTGCGTAACGAAGAAGCAGATCCACCCAAGGACATCTCCACCCTTTTAAGCTAGAGGTGGGTACCCCAGCCCAGCAAAATTAAATCAAAAGAGCTGCATACTACTGTGCACTTGACCCACTCTGGGTTGATGGGAATAGAATATATATTGGGATAACAATTTGTAATGTTTTGAAGGTTCTTTAGTATGTATTTATGTATCACTGTTGATTGATGTTTTTTCTTATATTCAAATTTCTGATCACCAGGGGAAAGTGGTGACTAGTTGGGAGCAGCCGAAGGAAGAAATGGTAGCATACCGCTCTTTCCAGCCTTTCATACCACTTCTAACAGCCCTCAATATGCATCAGGTGCAGCTTTGGGCAGTTTGGGCATTACATCATGTCACCACCAAAAATAGTGAGTGCTGAAGTCTTATAAAAAACTGGTAATGATATTGTATATGTCTAGAGAGAAGGCAAGAAAAGATTGCTAATGTAGTAAATTTGTCTGTCTTGAAAGAAAATAGTATAGTTTTCTTATGCTGGTTTTCAGACCTGTCATTACTTTTTTAAGTTTCTTTATAGGAAAATATGAAATTTATATATGTGCGTTTTATTTGCCTTACCTCAGTCTCGCCTCATTTCTTCATGTTCATCTTTTGAAATTCCTCTATCTCTTTTACAGACACTTCCTGTTATTGCACTTCTGCTCTATTTACAACAAAAAGAGGAAGCAAAGAGAATTTGATATTATTTACGCAGTAAATTTGGCTCTCTTTAAAGAAAGCACTTCAGTTTTTGTGCTAATTTTCAGAGTTGTTACTGCAATTATAGGTATGCAGTCTGTTGGGGATGAGAGGGGCGAGTATGCAGTCTGTTGGGGATAAGAGTGTTAGGGAAGTAAGTCAGTTGTTGTTCGGCAATGATACTCCTCTGGTGGCTGATTCGAGTGAGAAACTGCAGAAGTTGGTGACTGAGTTTGGAATAGTGTGTGAAAGGAGAAAGTTGAGAATAAATGTGAATAAGAGCATGGCTATTAGGTTCAGTAGGGTTGAGGGACTAGTTAATTGGGATGTCAGTCTAAATGGAGAAAAATTGGAGGAAGTGAAATGTTTTAGATATCTAGGAGTGAACTTAGCACAAATGGAACCATGGAAGCAGAAGTGAGTCACAGGGTGGGGGATGAGGCAAAGGTTCTGGGACCAACGAGGAATGTGTGGAAGGAGAGAACGTTATCTTGGAGAGCAAAAATGATTATGTTTGAAGGAATAGTAGTTCCAAAAATGTTATATGGTTGCAAGGCATGGGCTATAGATAGAGTTGTACGGAGGAGGGTGGATGTGTTGGAAATGAAATGCTTAATGACAATATGTGGTGTAATGTGGTTTGATCGAGTAAGTAATGAGAGGGTAAGAGAAATGTGTGGAAATAAAAGGAGTGTGGTTGAGAGAGCAGAAGAGGGTGTGTTGAAATGGTTTGGACATATGGAGAGAATGAG
>JAUUDZ010023608.1:0-11204 GCA_032361705.1 Panulirus versicolor | reverse complement strand
AGAGAGAGAGAGAGAGAGAGAGAGAGAGAGAGAGAGAGAGAGAGAGAGAGAGAGAGAGACCACACCAGCCAGAGAACCTCCGAAGCAAGCCAGCCTCCTCATCGCCCAGCCATCCACGCTGCTCTCCTCGTAGCCCACCAGCCAGCAGACCGACCAGCCTCCTTATCATCCTCCAGCCTTTCCGTCTTCCTCTGAACCAGCCAGCCATTTAGTCAGCTAGCCCGCCAGCCAGCGTACCATTCCGCCAGCCTCCCAGGCCGCCAGAAGAGAGGAAGCACAGTTGTGGGTCAGGTGCCATGATGCAACGTGAACCTTGACGACTTTAATGATAGTTTCCTGTCTGTACCTGAGTGAGACAACTCCAGCCACCAGTGTCGCTGTCACTCTAGGTTTCCCACACTCTTGTGTGGTCATCTGTATGTGTACCTTATTGGTTCATATGGGTAGGGGCAAGACAGAGGTAAGCACCGTGTATATCTTCGACCAGATATAGAAGGAACATTCTCATGGTCACTGTAAAGTCTGGGGAACATGGAACTCAAAAATCTGCAAATATATTCCAGCGTTGATTTCGTTGTGTGTTAGATCAGCATATGGAATTTGTCAGTTATTATTAGGTTTAGTAGCAAGACCAAGACAGAGGAGTTCTCATGATGAACAGTAGGGTAATGTGTAGGTCATGACACGAATGCTGTGCGTGTCAGGTAGGGCGCGGCCCGCCCTCCCTGAGTCACTCACACCACGTCACTACCAGACACCCCCCCCCCCCCCCCCACACACACCCCAGCTGACGTAACACATTTCCCTGCCAGATTACCATAACAGGTGCACAATGATGCATTGTTCTCCTGGAAGGGAAAATAGGACCACGGTAAGACCATTAGGGAGTTAACTGAAGAAGTATAATGAACGTCACAGTGTTAAGTATTGCCTGTATAACGTAATGAATTACGAGGCAGTTGTCGCTGTACCGGTGTGAAGAGGACCAGGGTATCCCAGGCTGTGGCATTGTCCGCAGCAAACACTGCCACATCCCTGCCCACCGTGGCCAGGGCGCAGGTGCACCTTCATGCTCGGTTACACGGGGTCCTCAGCCCACCTCTGCCCGTGTTCGTTAACATCATTATTGAAGGGATACACCACACGCGTTCTCGTTCGTCTTGCTCAAGCTGCAGCTTTTGTGATGGTCATAGATTCATGAAATTGACTGTGTAGTAGATCCAGTAAGAGACGCCTCCTCAGCTTTCCTGGGAAGGCGCCCTCGCCCCAGGCCACCAGCACCTCACTCTGGTACCTCACTGCCCCACAGTATACCCAGCCGAGTCTTCCCCGACCGTGCCAGGCTACACTCCACCCACCATACCTGGCCGCTGATGAGCCACAACCATACTCGGTTGTGGAGGTTCCTCCTGCCATACTTCCCGCTCACCTGCCCTACCTACACTTGACTATAGAGGCGCAGCCCCATCCCTTTAGGGGCCAGTGCACCCACCAGGGGCCCACATAGCTATACCCTATTGTACAAGCACCTCTGCTCGACCTCCTGGGCCAACCATACGTATCTACCAGAGGCTCCCAACCTAATAAAGGACCCCAGGTATAACCAACCATGTAAGTTCCCCCATTGTATGTGGCCAGAGAAGCGTCCCAGCAGCACCTGGTGTATACGTATACCTGCATCCTGCTCCTCCTCACAAGCAACCCAGTTGTGGAAGCGTCCTCAGCTGTCCTCAGTTATGGAAGCGCTCCTGTTGCACATGCTGAGAGAAATACCTCACCTATACTTGACTGTAAGTAAGCCCCATGATCTGGCTATATAAGTGTTCCCTCCCCCTCCTGAACAGTGCCCGGCCGCAGGAGGATGCCCTCCACACACCCACCATGGTGGTTGGAGCGGCCGCACCTAACATGGCGAGAGCAGCGGTTGGTCCCCCCTGCCTCCCTCCCCGAGCCTGGAGTGGTCATGACCAGCAGGTGCGGTGCGGGCTGGCCGGCCGGCCACACCGCCCCCCATGAAGCCACCCGTCATGAGCCATCTCCCGGGGTTCCCCCCCCTCACACCACTCCCTCCCTACACGCTCAGGTATACACACACTCAGGGACTCGGGTGACGTGCCGGCTGGAAGACTGTGGGCGGTGGCGGCCGTATCTTCCAGCCCAGCGATGTAATTGTAGTGGCCTGTGTGGTTCATGGTGTGGGGTGGAGCCCACTGTGGAACTTGCCTGCCTCACACGCCTCGCTCTTGGCCATCACCGGCCGGCGCTCACCCCTCTGCTCCAGCTAATGACAGCAGTGCACGGAAGACCTGTGTGGAGGACACTGTTTTTATCATCCAGAGCACGACGGTACGACGCTTGGGTACGATCCACCTGGCTGTTCGCCTAATTCATAAGAGTCAGGTCTAAAGTCAAGCTATGATACCCAGGTAATGTGTCGTCGTATTGGTGTCGTGTCGTCGTGCTCGAGGGATGGAAACAGTCGCCACAAGTTGCGTGTGTGGCGGACACATACAAGGATGGTGAGGGTGGGACGCTTGTATCCATGAGTCTTTGAGTTTCGCCTCGTCAAAGGCGAGTTTATTGTGACGGTCAAAAGGGGCCTTTGTCAGTCTCCAGTGGTTCGATAGTCATTTAATAAGTTGTTAGAAATTTTATGTAATACCAAAGTTAAGTCTTTGATATGGCAAGGTTACCGACATGATGCAAAAAGTGGATACAATCTTAGAAACTCAGGTATATGAAAGCAGTCTGATCCCTGGGTACTACGGGCGAGACGCAGGAGGTGCGCCATTATTACCAGGGCCAGTGTGAGGCCGGTTCCTCCTGCCTGTGTTGCCAGCCTCCTGCGCTGGACCCTCGCCTTCGTATGGCAACCTTCAAGTATCGTAATGTCTCACGTGGTACGTCGTGCCAAACATTATATAGAGGACTTAAAGAACGAGAAGATTATTCATCATAATCTCACACACAACTTACTGATGAGTAAACTTATTCCAGCAGCAGCTCGCCTGGTGTACGCACAGCCCACACACCTTTATCCTCAAACTTTGACGTCATCTGGCTAGATGATAGTGCGCCAGCTACAATTCTTTTCCTGTTTCACCTCATGCTCCTGCTGACCCTACAGAGCTGTCTAGCTTTCTTAGATCATCTAGGATCCTACCACAATGGCTGTGACATCCTGTCGTCGTCAAGCTAGGATCCTGTCTTAATGATGTATCACCATCCGATGATACTCAGATTGGGGTGGGGAGAGTTATAGTCCCCTCGCGTTTCTCCTTGTCTTCTCAATGATCTGGAGAAAATGATCCACCACCACCTCCATATTCCACCAGACCCTCACCAACACTCACCAGACATCCTTGATCTGATCCTCACCTCCAGATCTTCATGCTGTAGTTACACAATCGGGCCGCAGCCTGGTTCGTCTGACCTCACGTTTGTAAATGTCTCCTTACTAACCTCATCTCCTCCACCAACTGCCCAGTCTGTACAGTGTTCTTACTGGCAACCTCAACAGCGCCGACTGGACTAAGCTACGAAATCATCATTTGAACTTCCATGGGACGATTATTGCCTGCTTCAGATGAAGCTTTTGTATAAGAATATATCATGTTTTTTTATAAGGCAATTTCTTTTTTCAGTCAGTGGTTCAACCATTGTGGTTCTAAGGCCATTTGGCCAAGGAACCTGGCATTTCCGACCTGGAAAAACTCTCACACGTTCGACCCTTACACTCAGGTACTATCTCCGACCATCATCATAGCAGGCGTGTTATTTGTGAGGCAAACCTTACTGTATCCCAAGGAGGAGAGACAGTCCTTCTTATTCGTTCTCCAAAAGGGCTTTTGTGGTCTATAGCCAATAATATCTCCCTGACGCACCTCATTTGAATCCAGTGCCCCTCCCAGGTATCCACATTCGTACAGGTCACAAAGCATTTCTCGTATGGAAAAGAAGCATGGCGTGTGGACCTGTTGTGTGACCCATCCTTGTGTTACTGAAGAGCTGTGCCTCAACGCGAGTTCGTGGTTGCTCGTCTTTCCCACTTACGCATAGTCATAAGTTTTCCCTTCGTAGAAGCATGTATTGGTCCAGCCTGCGCCATAGGAGTGTGTCCGCTCTAACCCACCCAGTCATCGACTTTCCCTTCGACTATTTCCAAAGTCTATCAGTCTCTTCTCTACTTCCATGTCCTTAAGTATCTTGATTTTCACCCTTCGTAAGGCGGGATCCACCGGTGATGTCCTAACCTATTCTTATCTCTGTTTTGAGACGCTAGGTTATCCTGTATTGCACTCCTTCATATATCGAAAGTTTTCGACAAGCTGTGATTTCCGGGTCTGATCTTCAGGCTTCCCTATTTTGGTTTTCCTCTTATTTTGTGCCCACATAGTTATCATCCACTGCTCCCGTCTTTTCTTTTCCTTCCTTACTTTGTTCCCATATATTTATCGTCCACTTTGGCCGGTCTCTTTCCTTCTTTGTTGTTGGATCAACCTCCCAATCTTTCTGTGTCAACGGAAATGTCTTTAATTGCCCCGTTTTGCTCTGTCTCCTTCGCCGTTCCTCATTTTTTATCTACGATTTCTTCCACTGGTAAAGAAATGCGTTCATACGCTGACGAATCGTCTCCGCGTTTGTCCACTTCTTTCAAATCTGCTCCATATTTTCCCGCTCGATCTGCGTCTCGTCTTGTTGCAACTGCCTCTCTAAACTCTTAGTTGGACGGGATCTCACAGTGGGCCAGTCTGAGTTTAATGCCTTTAAAATCCCATTCTCTTCCCACTCCTCCCTAAAATTCCTCATAACTTTCCCATTTTCTTTGATGGATCTATAATTCCAGCACTCAGCACAATAAACGTACTTCATATCATCCAAAAATCTACTCTACCTTGACACCCTCTTAAGAAAATGGGAATCTTCTTCGTTTGTGGGAAAGTCTCCCTTTTGAGCTTCTGCTCCGAATGTAGAAAGGACTGATTCGTCCTTATGTAGAATACGACTCTAGCATCTACGGCGAGTCAAACTGTAAATAACAAGAGTTATGTAGAGCAATACGAATTACCAACTTTCCAAATCTAACCTCCAGACTTGACCCAGTTGCCCTGTGCCGCAGCGTTGATTCTGTTTCTCTCTTCTGTGAATATCATTCCGGTTTCTGCACCCAGAAATTGGCTGCTTGTGTGTGTGTGTCCCCCGCCATTTACCTCGACGGCATAATGTTCTCATCATTGTTGTGGTGGCCCCTGGTAACTTACGGATGGGCAGTTGCCATGTCATGTGTCCATCCGTGCATCTCTCGACTTTCGAACCGTTTACCTTCTAATGTCTCACTTAACATGCAGGGCGCGACCGTTGTTGATCAGCGGGTATTCAGTCTCCTCACAAGTCTCATGTTTTTTTTCTCTCTCTCCCTCTCTCTCTCTCTCTCTCCTCTGTATTCCTCTGTGTTTGGTCATCACGATTTGTTCTCCCAAGAAGGCCTGGCCTGGATGAGGACTTGTGTATGCCAAAACCTTTCGCATGATATAAAGTAACGGAAGAGATTGATATTAAGGTAGTGGATGTGATATGTGCACGGCGTTGGGCAAAGATACTGGGGGTCGAGATATGCCATATCACAGGCAGTTTCCGACGTGAATTGTTATCAGTAATGGTGCGATGTACTTCTGTATCCCAGGATGGTGGGAGTCATGATGTAGGTTATACAACAATGCTAAGATGTTGCTTCCTGGAAATGATATAATTATATAATAGGGAAGGAAATTATTATTGATACTATTATTAGTAGTAGTAGTCGTAGTGATATTATCATTTATTATTATTATTATTATTAATTATTATTATTATTATTATTGTTATTATTAGTTATTGTTATTACCATATGTGGGCTGTTGAAGGCTGGCAGGGTAGGGAGTGTGGCAGGCTGCACCCCCCGGCCCCACAGCATGACTCACACGTTGCAGAACTGGTGTCTGCTTCCAGAAATGTGTGTTGTGGGTGCCGCCGGCTCACTCCTACTGTGGTGTGTGTGTGATGGTGTTGTGTGGTGGCAGGATCATGTTGTAGTGGGTGCGTGTGTGATGGTGTTGTGAATTGGCAGGATCATGCTGTAGTGAGTGGGTAAAGTGTAGCTTATATACCTCATTTTATACTGCAGGTAACATTGTCCCATTACGTTACACAGACACACACCTGTTCTCCACCATTTAGCCCTGTCGTTAAGCGCCCCTCATCGTTTTCTTTCGTTATTTTGCGTTCAGTTTATCTCCTACCTTTAGATATCACAAGATTACATGAAACAAGTCCTTATTTTTCAGTTTCTCGACTCGCTTCTCGCTTTTAAACTGTATAATGACACGATTAAAGGCAGAAAACTCAACCATGACTGTGTACTTAGGTGTAATTCCGCATTTGATTGTTTCGGATGTGTTGAAGGCTATTACATACACCCCCTGTGCTGATGTACACACTGTAGGACAGGTTACGCTTTGGTTACACCCCAGGTGTTGACACCACACCGCCCACCTATGGTTACACCCCAGGTTTTGACATTACACCGCCCACCTTTGGTTACACCCCAGGTGTTGACATCACACCGTCCACCTATGGTTACACCCCAGGTGTTGACATCACACCGCCCACCTTAGGTTACATTCCAGGTGTTAACACCCCACCGCCCACCTTTGGTTACACCCCAGGTGTTAACACCACTCCGTCCACCTTACAACACACACCACATCAGGACCTCCCGTCACCGTACAACACTCACACTAGCATTTACAGAAGGTGTCACATTAGTCCTTTATGTTGTCCCTGATGAGGAGCCATACTTATAATCACTATATCTCCCATAATTACTAGTATAGCTTGCCTCCTCACTTCCGACCATGATATGTGGTTCAGTACAGCATGTGTGAGTTGCATGTCTCACACCGTATTTCTACCTGCATCTTGCCATGTCCAGATATCTTTTTTCTGTTTCGTGTGAATGTTTCGTTTTCCCCATTTTTCTTTGTTCATTGTCGTTCATCTTCTGTTTTCCACTGAGTTGTGTCCCCCCCACGCTCGTCTCCCTCACAACTGGGGTCAGGGATGTAGGTCGGCCCTACAGTTTGCGGTAAACTCTCTCCCGAGTTTACGTGTGACTTCCTCTCCTGGAGAAGACTACGTAAACGCTTGGCTATACTCTACCGGCAGACTGAGGAGGTTTGGCCTGAGTTAGGCAGGGACGTGTTGTAGCGGCTGAATGTAACGTTGAATGTTGTCTGGGTCGCGTACTAGGTGTGTATAAAATAGTTTGTTATTGCAGGGTCGCCGTGGAGCGTGGAGGTGATGGAGGGGAGTGGGGCGCGCGTGGCGGTGCTCGGGGACACCATCAAACACTTCCCCGCAGGACAGCTGTCGGCCTTCGACATCTCCGCTGCCAACGTCTCCAAGGAGGACATCCAGGTCCACATCGTCAGTGAGTGCCTCATTTTACCTTCCTCATAACTCATTAACTCACCAGTTAATGTTGAATGTTCTTAGGTAAGATAGGCAAGTTTGATACACATTTTCTAATACGCATAAGTTCAGTAACTGGTAATATAAACAGTTTTTATCAATAAACGCAGGCAAGTTTGATACACATTTTCTAATACACATAAGTTCAGTAACTGGTAATATAAACAGTTTTTATCAATAAACGCAGTGCCTAAGACCAACCAAATGGCGTCCTAGCTTCGTATCTTCAATGTATATCAACTGACATATTTCTCTCATGTGTCTCCCCTGATGATGTGATTATTACACGAAAGTGCACTTGGGAACCAGGAGCTCCCTGTGTGACACGACATTGCTGTTATGCACTGAGGCACAATGCCCCCTTTCAGGCCCGGCCAAGCGTCCGGTCTCGTACCAGCTGACGGAGAGCGGCGAGCATGTGTACCGCGTGGCGTTCGTGACCACGGAGGTCGGGTCGTACGTGGTGGACGTGGCTGTGGCGGGCCAGAAGGTGCAGGGGTCACCCTTCATCGCCAAGGCGTACGACGCGGGGCTCATCCGAGTGTCGGACGTGCCCAACGGCGTGGTGGGTCAGCCTTGCCAGTTCCGAGGTAAGTCCCCTAGCCAGCAGTTCCGCCTCCCTCCCTCCTCCCTCACCTTGATCCTGCACATAACCCGTCGTGGTGATGTACACGTACTGTTGTCTAATGACATGAAATTTCTGTTGATATAACTCCTCGAGCAACACGGTACGACCTGACCCCCAAGGCTGGGCCGTCACGCCCAAGGCTCCAGCTAAGGTCGACGTCAGGAGGCATCGTACCGTCGAGTTCATGGCACTGAATCAAGTATTGACCTCTCCCCCAGCGACACACACCGTGCCCTCAGACTTTACGAACTGGTATAAAAGTTGTTGACACTGAACGTCGAAGATTTTTCCCTTTCCCCTCCCCTGATATCCAAATGTTGTTTACCCTCAGTTGACGCGTCGCAGGCGGGCGAGGGCCAGCTGGAGATCAGCATCAACGACGGTGAAGTACCCAACCACGTGCAGGTACTGGGGGGAGGGCGCTGCCTGGTGTCCTTCACCCCAGACACCGCCAAGCTCCACACCATCGACATTAAGGTGCCACTCCCCTACATGTTACTCACCCTCCCTAGAATGTCCTGTACACACACACCCCAGAATGTCCTATACACACCTCCCCAGAATGTCCTATACACACCTCCCCAGAATGTCCTATACACACCTCCCCAGAATGTCCTGTACACACCTCCATAGAATGTCCTGTGTGTGTCATTAAACCTCCCAAGAACTTCCTGTATTATATGTCATTGAACCTCCCCAGAACTTCCTGTATATGTCATTGAACCTCCCCAGAACGTCCTCTAAATGTCACCAAACGTCCCCAGAAACTTTTTGGTCCCTGAATAATGTATTATGTAAATATGTTGTATTTCCTGATGACCATTAAGAGTGTTTGGTTGTAGAGTAAGAGTCATCAGTTTGGCACAGTCGTATGGCTGACGGTGCAGCGTCAGGAGTGATAATGGACCACCTTTCCGCCGCAGTTCAATGGGGAGACGGTGCGAGGGTGTCCGTTCGTGTGTCGGGTGGCCGACACCTCCCGGGTCAGCCTCACGCTCCGGCACCTCGAGCTCATACCCGTCGGCCAGCCCGCCGCCTTCAACATCACAGTGGATGGTGGCGGCTCCGCGGAGCTCACGGTCACCGTCAGGAGTAAGCTCTCTCTCTCTCTCTCTCTCTCTCTCTCTCTCTCTCTCTCTCTCTCTCTCTATCTCAAGTATTTCCTCACTGTTATCTTGTCACGCAGTCTTGCTTCTGATATTCCTGATTATAAAGTGTAATCGTCATGTTCTTGAAGTTATGACCCCAATATCCGAGACTCAGAAATTCAATGTAGATTGTATAGTTTTTTTGAATATCCCAAGCCAGGGCAGTATCATGTATTGTTCACCAAGACCAGGATGTATGACAAGTGTTGGTGTGTTCCTCAGCGCCGAGCCACACGACCCTGCCGGTGCGGGTGTCGGGCAGTGTGCGGGCCGGCTTCATAGCAGAGTTCAAACCTGTGGAGGTTGGCGCCCACACCATCATCGTCAACTATAACGAGTCGGCCGTCTCGGGCACGCCCTTCACCTGCAAGGTTTACGACGCTGCCAAGGTGGGCGTGTCGCACCTGCCGAGGGGCGCCATCGGCAAGAGCCTTCAGTTCGTAGGTGAGGATGTGTTGCCATTAGCATTTCAGGGTCATGATACCAGAAGGCAGCTGACTTCAGTTGATCGCAAATGTTTTGTAGAAGTCAGTACATTGATGACTGTTGTATAATTACGTGAACATCATCACTAGGTCAGACATCCTATAATCAAGTCGCATCATCATTGTGGTTATGGCTACCATGAGATATTGGCCTCACGTCAAACATGACCTTATTCCAGTGGACGCGTCGGAGGCTGGCGAGGGTAACCTGGAGATCAGCATCAGTGCGGCGGGCCGGAACATTCCCACCCAGGTGCACCCGCAGGGCTCCGCCAGGTACGTAGGTCCTCTGCCGGTCTAACTGTCCTCCCACACTTACCCTGGGGACGCCCCTTACACCAGTGCATACATAAGGTCAACACCTCCATGCACCCAGTGGCTCTTGAGTCCGTATCTATTTACATATTGATGTGGATCAGGTGCATTCACCCCCTCAGTTCCCACACACACACACACACACACACACACACCATCATCATGGTCCCACTCTGCTAAATGGAACAGACTGTCACAAACGCTTCTTCTATGTACACTTTTAAGCTTTGCAGACTAAATGTAGGGAGTCACACATGTCCAGTTACACTTTCGCCATCACACACATTATTCCTTCATTCTTCAGCCGTGCTGCTTCTGAAACATCTGTAGCCTCAAATAGTTCTTGTTGCCCCTGTGTATCCATTGTGTGGTCTACTTTTTCTACTCTGATGAACTGCTATACACTGATCCTCACCAGCATGTCACCTGCCAGTCCTGTATACCTTCCTCACATGTTTATTGTCTTTTCTTCTGGTTACAGTTATACGAAACACGGTTTTCTTCTTCCAACCTAAACTTAGGCAATTAAGGTTTCATATCCCTACATTAGAATGAGGACCATCTTCTCATGTCTCCATCCCATACAGTTTGCATCCATAAACAAGATGCAGGAAGCCACTCCGTCACCCACAGTTCCCCGTGTCTCCCCCCGCAGGTTCGCTGTGTCCTTCGTTCCCCTGGAAGCCATCGACCACTCCATAAACATATCGTTCAACAAGGAACCCGTCCCGGGCTCCCCGTTTGTGGCTAAGGTGAGTCAGACTGAGCCACTTGCGCCCCCCCTGGGCACAACCGTCGCCACCTACCTAGTGTTGCACCTCCTGTTATCCGACACTGTAGTACCTCACCGTCGGCAAGGTGGGCAACGTGGAGCATGGAAGTAGCCAGAGACTTGACTGATGATGTTGTCCTTATGTCAGATTTCTTCACGCGTGTGAGGATGAGGTGTGAGTTCTTGTTGAAGGATGAGCGGGTGTGTTGCGGTCACTAACCCACCGGGAACGCCAGATACATCTTCGTGCAAACAGCCAACACTTACTTGATCATTACATTTTCTATAATGTGAAAATAAGGAGGTGTATGTTGAACTTATTTCCCTACACAATAGGAAAAAGAAAC
>JAUUDZ010023597.1:449-11204 GCA_032361705.1 Panulirus versicolor | reverse complement strand
CGTGCCGTATCTAATATTCGTAAAACATTCAAAGCAAATTCACTGCACGCATTACACGTGGCGTCACAGGAAAAATACGTCGAATTTACATAAGGCCTGACACCTTTATCAACAACACCGTAAATCACTTGGATGCACCCAAGGACCACTTGAACAAACCCCATGTTACGCATGGGTGCATTCTTTTGTCACAAATGTGGGAGTCATGCGTAAGATTCACTTCATCCTTCAAAAATATTCAATGAAATATGACCTTTCAAGGATATCTTATTTGTCGAAAGAATTTTTGGACCTGCGGTGTTTCGTAATCAGCCTCCACGATAAGACTACTTAAAGTAGAGAGGAAGGCTGAGTATACGTAACGGAAAATCTTACCAGCTACAACGAAGGATGGAGTGAAAAGGTAGGTTCGTGAGGAGCGTATCAGATAGCAAAGTTGACTAGCAGGTGGGAGCGAGCTAGTAAGCAGGTCGGGGGAAGCTAGCAGGCAGGAGGGAACAAGATAGTAGGCAGGTCGGGGGAGGTAGCAGATAGATGGAAATATTGATAGGTCAGGGAAATACAGACAAAAGAGGAGATGTGTGTTACATCGTCAAGAAAATCCTCTCTAGGTAGGCGACGCCTGTAGATCCAGCCGTGGGTCAGCGAAGTAATCAACTACTCACACGCAGCATTTCCTCCCACAGTCCTCCGCTGCTCGCATAGCTTTTCCCTCAGTCCCTGGCAGATGGACATATACCTCGAGAGTATAGCAATGTGTTCCCTCTACAGTCAGCTCCACCATAGCTTGGCTCTACTGGGAGGTGACCAAGCGCCTCACGAGACACGCAACCTAGATTAGGTTTAGAAACGAGTGGAGGAAAGCGAAAAATAAACCCAGACTTATCGTTAAACCTATTCAACATATGATGAGTAACATGTGTTCCAGGGCTGTGAAAGATAAGTCCTACAAGTGAGGTAAATGACTGGATATGCAGAAGTCTGTCTTATTCGAAGGCAATATGTAACTGCATGTCTTATATGTAATGAGATTTCAGACCTCAAGATTAAGACAAAGTTTTCATTAATGACAGTAGTATCCTTGAAGACATTCTGACACTATATCAAGTTTCCAATGCCGTTATCTATTATGGACATCTAATGTAATGTGTTGAAAGTCCATTTTGAAACATGTCCCGTCGCAGTATGTATTGCATTTCCAAAGTTAGGTAACCCATACTTCGTAATAACTAATATGGAAAGTTCTTACCCACCATTATAATGTCTGTACTCTTACCCATACGACTCTGGTACTCTTTATATGTATATCCTATATCAACTCATACAAATGCCATAAATCATTTAAGACTTTATTACAAATGTTATCTCCATCACTTATCATCCTGTAGGTATGTGTCACGTATTTGATAAATCCTGAACCTCCTTTCCTCTATGGCGGACACCTGGGTGTATATTGTACACACTGTACGCTCTGTACTTGCATCAACCACAATCCTGGACATGTACGCTTCACGCATACTATCAATGAAACGCTTTGTCTACGTTAGTATTTCCTGATGGAAATACTGTGATTTATTTAGGCAGCCTTGGTGTTCTTTCCGAATGTTTGCATTAACAGCGATAAATTCCAAATATTTTCCAGTATTAGGATTTCTAATTTTTTAGGAGTAATAATTCATAGATAGTATTTATCTTGATTCTTTTAATGAATAAGTATTTCATGTGAAGGCTTTGCTTTACGCATGCGCAATGGAAACTATGGTGTCGTCTGCAGTTTGGCGAGGTTACGATGTGTCGTATTTCTCACGTTCTGTCAGTTGTATTGCATCGTCGAAGCGATTAACTTGTAAGTGAAAATCGTTACTGGAACTTAACATTTTATTTTTCCTGGTGTCCTGCCTGTGGGTGAGTAATTATCTCCATTGAATGTATATCATTTAGTGTAAACTTATACCATTCTCGTATATGAGTATTGTGTTCTGGTGTCTACGTGAAGCTGTTCCGGACGAAGAATTCGAGATGATTTGAGCATTTTGAAAGTCCTGGACATTTAAGTACATAACTCTGCGTTGCAGGAGTTACTGTGTTTGATAACATAATGTTTGTCAAATAAATTTAAATGAGTCGCGTATTATCACTCTGCTTGATAGTGTGCTAAAAGTGGACAATCGACCCCAGTGTGAATCACTTGGAATGAACCAATGCTATCGAACCGCTTAACTAGTTACTTCCTAAATATGCTTCAGCGAGTTCCCTGTTTTATGACAATTATTAAGTCATGTATTCATCATACTGCTTTTGCTGTAATTCGAATGAAATCAATTTCACTTCCTCTCGTTTCCAAGTTTCCAAACTCGTATTCAAGGTTCACAAAGATCTTTGAATGCCAAAAAATACTACGTAAAGTGACATTGTGAATTGAGAAGTGGTTGTATGCAGTTAAGATGACAATGATTAATTCGTTTCTGGGTATTCTATAAGGCGTATTTCATTACAAAGTTACGCAAGCTGCGTTATAACATGAGCATGCAAGATCAGCGTATAGCTGGAGTCTTGAAGGGTGAGGGTTTTGCCGTACAACGTATATAACGAATCTTTGAGATGGACAATTCGACCATTATCGTTTTGTTGCTATTAGCATCATGATTACTGGGTATTGGTCGTAATTACTATGTTACTGTTGTGATTACTGGATGTTTTTGGTCATGATAACTGGGTATTGTATCGGAGATTATTGCACATTTTAGAAACTACTGGAGGAAGACAATGCTGTGAATGGTGGTTGATGTTTTCGCTGTTAGTACATAATTGCTTTAGAGTAATTATGGAAGTTTTAAGTCATCCTTACTATGCTACTAAGAGCTAAATGTCTACAGCTGGTCATTCTTGTAGCTATAAATCTGTAGGAAAAAAGTTGAAATTCTTCAACTAGGCGTTATATTATTAGTCGATTTTCTCTATACCGTTGAACACTGATAATTAGTTTATATAATTAGATAAACATCCATATCGATCTCGGGTCATTGGTAAAGGAGCGAACATTTTCACTGTAGGATTTTGGAGCAGATGCTTGACCCAGTACTCGTATTTGCAGTTAAATGTGTTTACGAAGAGAAATATTTTTATCTTTATATAGGTGAATAGTTTGTTATCGACTGAGAAGCTAAGAATAAAGAGAATGGTTAGAAAATATTAATGAAATGTAAATGATAGAACATGATACGTTAGGTCAAATTGCGCAGATGATTATCGAAACTTGGGTTCACTTGAGGGTAAATCTGTAATGTTATCTGTTCCAAGCGTATGTAGGACGCAAGGACATCTTATTTAATCTGACGACAGTGATTTACAAATTAAGGGATGGGTGGTGTATTCATGTGATCTGTGATATAGGTCTGTGCATCCAGCAGGAACACTCTCTTGAATATAACCAGTTTGTCTCTTACAATTCCGTACAAAATTTCGGCACCAAAGTAGTAGTAATAGTAGCAGTAGTAGTAGGTATAGAATAATTGAATAGCGTATGAAGGTGATAAGAAACGGTAGGACAAATACAAATCGGAAAAAGATATGTTTCTAGTGTAATTATTACTATTTCAATGATTCCACTTTATATTATCTATGATTTTATCATAATTTTTAAATCTAGGTTTTGTGAATTGTGGCGGAGGTTTGAAGGCCAAAATGTTTGGTCATGTTTGTGATACTCTACAGTGTCTTGGAAACTGGCATTGAATATTATCTTTCAGTAAGATTTGTATTTGTCGACTGTTTCTTGATGCTAAAATTTTGTTCGGTGAAGTTCCTTTATGTTGTTCACAAAGACTCTACATGTACGATGGTCCTGCTGGGTGCAATGTGGCGTGTTGAGGCTATTATCATCCCGTGTGGTGTCGGAAAACGTGATGTGGTTGTCCCATATGATGGGCGGGTTGGTCTCTCATCTGGTGATGACTGTTTGTTTGGATATATCCATTTTCAGATGTTGATGTGGAGTGGGTGTGTTTAAAACATTAAAATTGTTGGTTAAGTTTTTGTCTTCAGCACAGACTGTTACAGTATTAGACAATATTTTGCCTCTCTAATTTCAAGTATTTAGAGTATATCTTAGGCTACATGCGAGTATTGTGTAAAAAACTTGGCAATGAAGATTAATTCAAAGGGCTAAGTTCGTGTAAGAAATGTAAGGACATCCTTTGCCGAAGTTCAAAGATCTATGCCGTATTCATGGGTTTGAGATGCTAAGTTTAGAAAGATCCTTTTTGATCTTAGCCTTTGATATTCATGAGTCGGGTTGGCGCAATATTCCATAACTGCTTTAGCTGATACGAAAATCCTAGTGGGGGACACGAATAATTACTAAGTTGAACAAGACTTGTTTTGTGTTATAGGGTAATGATTTGCGTATTTCATTTACCGAATTCCCATAACATAAAGGAAAAACTATAGATTTTCGTAATAAAGAACATTGATGAAGTTTTGCTCACGTGCAGTGTTTCAGGACCGTCGTAACATCTCTTGTGTATTCAACATTTCGGCCAGTGATCGCTCATGTCTGATCTCGGATCGGAAGAACCCGAGAGAGAATTGCTTTGCGTCTACGTGTTACTTGACACCTTATTTCAGATTTTCCCGTCACAATTAAGATTTCTTTTGTATTTACTTTGATTCTATAATCTGAATTTCGTATTTGGATATTCAGGTATAATTACATCTAGTGATCGTTGTTGCGAAATGCAATTGCACCTGATGTCGATAGATGATTCCACTTCCATATGGCTTCAGTTCATTTAAAGGCATATTTGCAACCTTCCAAGTTTCATCTGTGTGGACCAGATCATCGTTTTAATAAATCTTTTTTTCCTAGAGTCTCCAATAATGCTTGGATGATGTTCGACCCTATTTGAAACTCCTGATCCGAACCAGTGATGTGCCGAACCTCTGAAGCGGCTCCCTACCTCGGCAAGTGTGCTACAGTCAACTTCCTACTTTAGTAAATATATTTTCGCGTGAAATTTCTGTAATTCTATTATAATTATCAAAATTTTAATGTGCATTTAACTTTTGATACTTCCATTTGAAAGACATTTCCCTTACGCGAAGTCGGGAACCTATATATATCTCTTGGCAGTTTATATCTGGACCGTGTTCACTCCTGGGTCAATATGAGACGTTTCGGGTAAGCTGTTGTAAATGCTTCGGTGCCATTCAAGTCTTTCTTTTTCTTCCCCAGGATCTTCCAGTGCATGGATTTTGTTCTTGGCGACCGAGATATCTACGTTGCGGCTTTGATGTAGTACTTCGAGTCAAATAAAAGATAAAACATACAGACCTATTCATGTCAGCCGCTTTGAATGAATTAATCCCTTGCATAGACTTTAAGTAGTCAAGCCCCACACCTTCATGTAGTCATTTGTGAGTAAGTCATGCACCGAGGTAATCAATCTCGCAATTTCAAGTAAACTTTGTTCAGAGAATGTGGTCAGCAATCTTAGTATCTTGCGACCTACTTATTGGACCGGAAACTAACAGCCAGCCAAAGCCCAGATATCTAGCACGGATAACTGCCTGCTGTATAATCTCTATATCCTCTTATTTCTCCATTTCTATTCTATGTCTCGGTCTTTAACCAGGTCTTTGTCTGAACGCCAGAAGTAGGGTCTGTCTCACGGTGAGGAGGTGGCGGAAAACGAGGAGGAGGAGGTGGCGGAGGACGAGGAGGAGGAGGTGGCGGAGGACACACAATTCTGGGAATACATGTCACGTGGAAGGACTGGTTGGAAGTCGACACTGGGGACACCGGGAACCTGCGATCTGCGACCATAAAGTTGTCCTTCCCTTCTCGCCATCTGTGTTTCCCATCCCTTACCCCCTCCTTCACCCCTGCCTTCCCCCGTCCTTCACCTCTTTGAATGCCAAAAATAAGGTCTGTCGCACAGTGAGGAGGCGGCGGAGGACGATGAGGAGGCGCAGCAGGCGGAGGAGGACGCACGATTCTGGGAATACATGTCGCGTTGATGGACCGGCTGGAGGTCGACACTGTGGACACCGGGAACCTGCAATCTGCGACCATCAACAAGTTCTCCTTTCCTTGTCTCCCTCACCATCTGCTTTTCCCCTCCCTCACCGCTTCCCTTACCCCCTCCTTCACCTTCCTCTACCTCCTCCCCCTGAACCATCAACATAGGGTATCCTAACAAAGTTTGGTAAGACATACTGCGGGTAAGAGGTGTCGGGGAAGTGACCCCGTTAGGTTGGGGAAACATACCAATAGAATATCAGGCTATTTATATGAATTAAGAAAACTGGCATTAGCTCAGACAAGGTGGAGAGGGAACCATATTTTGTCATCGTTTGCAACTGAACAAACAAGTCTAAAATGGTAGCATTCTTCATCTATTCAGGTCACAAGGTTGTGCGTCTCGTTGCTAGCACAACCCAATCATTGTCGCAAAATTGTTCAGTGAAAAGCTTATGGAGCGAATAAATATTATACTGGTGTGTTGATATAAACTGAAGCGAATACGGTCACGTTCCGATGTGGCAATAAACTCCCATACCGCCATCGCACCGATTGTGGTTCCATCTATCGTTGAGAATCCAAACCAATGTCCACCATAACCAGAGTTTCCCCGTTACAAACGTCGTTATAACGTAACGTGTTATATTTGCAGGATTTGTCCCACCACTACGTCGTTACTTAAAGGTTAAGTGTAAAGCTCTGAACTACATGAAATGCACAAAGATTAATTGCAATGGTTAGTTCACAGGCATACAAGTAGTGATATAAAAGGACACACGACAATAATGTGGCAGTATATAATAAACTGCTTTAATCCAAGGTGGAGATTTCTCTTGATTTGATAGTCGGAGAAAAGCCAGTCGGGTTGGTCACTTAAAAACGAATGTGGACGATCGTAAAACCATCAGACGGAGAGAAAAATATGAGAAACATATCGTTGTCAGAGCGAAAAAAAGCGCGATGAGAAATCTCTAATTTTCGGGTGGGGAAAAGTTCAGCCGTTTATAAAACATGCCTGGTTACGAAGACGTGACACATAAAGAATATATGGGTGAAGGAATTTAGATTACAATCTTAAATGATTTAATTTCTCAAGTTTAGAGAATCGTTTGACGATTCTCCCTCATGACATTCTAAATTGTCTAACAAGTCTGAACTTAACATAAAGTGAAGAAGATAATTGTACATAACCTTTTGTAGGGTAAAACAATATATTAAGCAATATGCTTTATACTATTTAACATTAAAGGTTATAGGACTTGAAAGAAAATGGGAACAAATATTGCGGTTAAAGAAAACGGAGTACTCAGATAGTTACTGTCCTTTATATATTAACTCCTTAAGAACTGTTTATTTGTTCGATTGTCACTAACATAAGCATAAAGATAAATCACTTGAATGAAATACTTAAATATCCAAGCATTCGTTAACTATTCCTAATGGAGATTAATTGCGTTATGCTTGGCAATTTAGAAGTCCTTACCTACATGATCCCTTTCAAGAGGCGTAAACAGTTTATCGTCCAACGAAGAGATTGTAATTCATTCAGCGTTTCTAATTTGAATAATCACATTTCGGTCCATTCGTAATATTTAAACATTAAGTGCCTTTGTACTAATATTCTACGATCTACTTCGCAGAAGCAAACTAAAGTTTATGTAGGGTACATAGTCACCCTAGTTAGAGATCTGGTAACCCATATGTTTATTTTCTAGTGGAATAGGAGTTACGGGCTTGAATCCTTTATAGAAGGCAAGCGGAAATATCCCCGAATTCTAATACAGAGGATAACTCAAATCTGTTTATCTGTGCGTAACGTAGTATTTACTAGCATGATTTTCATTTTAGATAGACAAAAATGACTTCGAATGAAAAATGCAAGATGGTTATTGAATAGAACTAAGAGTCTTGAGGAAAGACAGTTCGTAAACTGCCCTCGAATGTTTGCTTCAGGTATGATTCGAAGCGTGGAAAGCGGTTCACTTGGGGATTTCGGATCGACGAGTTTTGTAAATGTAATTCTTGGATGAATTCAACTATATAAATGATTTAGATATTCGCTGCTTGCTTAGTTATGCCCGGTGCATCATGAAATGTGTATACTTGTATATACATATATTTGCGGGAGCTTTGTAGATAGAAGGGATATGCATATAACAATCATTTATCGGAGGTAATGATTATCTTTAGGTGTTGTAACTTCTTATGGATAGATATTCCGTCTTTCATGTTTTTGGAATACTATGTAAAGATGAATTAGAAGGAAGTTGCATTGTCTACAGAAGGGATGCCATCGTTCAAAGTTAACACCAGTTCGTCGTGTTTCGGTATCAAAATCCGCATCTGTACTTTGCTCATTCCTCGGGTTATTCTACGTCTCTATACTGGCGTTTTACATCTGTACTCGCAAAAACTCCTCGTCCAATGCACACTAGGAACAAAAGGGTATGGAAAAGTAAATTGGCTCGATAATGCGATTGGCAAGTGTTAGGCTCAAATACTGAAGCAAATATGTCGCTCTGCATTTCTGATGGTTCCGATTTTCACAAGAAAAGGTATACATTTTTAAGACGACAAAACACTAACTAAAATGATCAAAACTAACCTGCAAATTCGGATAGGAGCAAAATTAATAACATCGTAGCTATGGGTTTCTTATCGATTTTTGGCTTTTAAGACTGTTGCTGCCGTTCTTAATTAAAAAGCTGTAACATTAGTCGAAATGCATACATTGGTGTCCTCGGAGTGAGAACAGAAATTACGAGTACGTTATGCGGTGGAAAAAGATCTACGATTAAGGAAATCTTAGAAGTCCTGTGCTTCATTCCGTATATAATTACTTTGAATTTTACTTATCAGTATATCTAATTACCTATTAAGTCGATATATTTCATACAACAAGCGCATAATTTTTTGTAGTTTAGACAAACAGAAAAAAATAAGTGATAGCTTAAATTTAGTTTTCTTCGAAAGAAATCTCTATACATTTTCTTTAATGCTAATTTGATAGGAGACTTTTATAATTTTTCGTAAACATAAACTGCCCATGATGGGCTGGTCGAAGGCACATACTGCACGACGGTCGTACACTAGCACAATCTACAGTGGGTGCAGTGTATGAACATATGAAAATAACATTTGAAGCCAACTGTGACTGGGTGATGTTTCCTAATTATGAAATCTTGAAATGTAGATATAATGTTAGCGACTCGTGTTTCCGATTCATTCGAATCTTGCTTTAGTGTTTCATAAACTGTTTATTTTTTTCAAATGGGAACCATAGACCAAGGGTGAAGTTAAATGAGGAGAAATTTTGAATAATGCTCGTTATTCGTTTCATGCTATTTATGATAATTTTTTCCTTATAGACTGTAGATATAAGACTGTACTTTGTTCCAGGATTAAAGTTGTTCGGGAGTGCTTCAGTGCCTGGATCAAACTCTGTTTCGGTACAGAGAAGACTTCGCATATTCCCCGCTAACACTATATGCATGAAGGCTATGTCAGCACCTGTGGAACGAGCACAAGACATATATTTGGTAAGCTACATTATTCTGAAAGCTTTTTTTTTTTTATTATTTCTTAGACAATGGCTTGTCCAGGGATGAAAATAAACAATAATGAGCAAAACTTTGAATACCATTTATTTTCATATTTTTCCCCATGATGGTAATATTCTCTTGCTCCGATTCGAATGTGGATGTAACGAATGTACTTATTGCAGGATTAAAGTGGTTTGGGAATGCTCCAGACCCTAGACAGAGTCCAGCTTGAATACAATGAAGACTACGTTCCCCGCCAAGACTACTTCCATGACGGCTGCATCAGCGCAACACTCCGAGACGATTACAATTTTTGAAATTCCCAGACATCAAGCCTCCACAACACTTCTCGTCGGAGATGAACTATGCTGGGACTCGGGAGGAAATCTTGGAGAAATATCTTGCTTTTAAAATTATATGTATATGAGGTAGATGACTGAAAATATGAACATTTTATGTATTGTATGTCTGTATGCCTCTGAAGAGGAGTACACTCAAATGTAACCTTTGGTTCTGATGGTTCTATAAACATTGCAAGCGCTTGAGTTTGATCTCCTTAATATTTTAAATCTATGACTCTCTGGGTACTGTTCCTGTATTGTTAATATTCATGTTAATCATACCATCGGAGTATTTACAAACTGGTAATACTCTAGGAAACGGGTTCTGTCATCATTTGACGCAAATGTCAAATAACTTCATTCATCTAGTGACGCTGGTTGATGTTCCTGATTTGAAGTGGATGACTTCATGAACACCATCATTGCCACTATCAAGATATCAATGCCTTCAAGCTACCGACACGGAAGAACAACATCGCTGGAACGGAGCTCCTCTTCAAGCCTTCAAAACGCACGTAATGTATTTCAAACGTTTAGTTCCTGGGCGGGTCATCACATCGGGACTCTACGGAGATGCTCTAGCCCTGGTTGCTAGTGGGTCCTTTGCCACGGATCCTACGAAATGGCATCTCGATGTGCTCTGCCCCCCGGCCTGGTTCCCCGTCAGCGCTAGAACACTGACGGCCAGTGAGGTCCGGAACCACGCTGAGGTCGCCCCCTCACTGACTAGACCTGACGAGCGGTCGTCCCTATACGCTTTGGCAACGTGGGGATCTCCGTCAAGGGCATTAGCTGATGTGCTAGCGATCAGTGAGAGACTCTTATTAGGTTATTCTCTCTCTCTCTCTCT
>JAUUDZ010023586.1:0-11205 GCA_032361705.1 Panulirus versicolor | reverse complement strand
ATGAATCAATAGCTGCTTTCTTATGACACGTTGCTAGTGGCAGATTCGAGTGATAAACTACAAAAGCTGGGGGTCTGAGTTTGGGAGAGTATGTGAAAGTAAAAAGCTGAGAGTAACTGTGAATAAAATTTAGGTTACTAGGTTTACCCGTGAAAAGAGACAGGTTGTATGGAGCGTGAGCTTGAATTGAAAGAACTTGGAAGCTGTGGAGTGGGAGTGGATATGGCAGCGAATGGAACCATGGGAGCTGACGCGAACCAGAGGGTGGGTATGGGGCAAATGTCCTGCGCGTATTGAATAATGAGTAGAAAGAGAGGCCACTGACTCTAAGGGCAAAGGTGGGTACGTCTGATAATGTAGTCCCGTTGGTTGTGTGTGGATACGATAGTGCGAGTGTGTTGGAAATGAAATGTCTCAGGACAATATATGGTGTAAAGAGGATTGATCAAATAAGAAATAATGGGACAAGAATGATGTGTGGTTGCAAGAGGAGTAAGTATGAGAAAAGCAAAGAAATTGTGTTGATATGGTTTGGAAAAAATTGAATGGATGAGTGAAAAGGAGATAACTAAGAGGATATACTGCTCAGAAGTGGAAGGAACAAAGAAAACGGGATACAAGGGGGGAGATTGAAGAAAAGAATGAAAAACTTTTTATAGGTTCGGTGCATGAACATGCAAAAGTGTTCCAGGCGTGAAAGGGATAAAGCAAAATGGAGCGACGTGGTATACAGAGGGCGACGTGCTATCACCGAGTTGAACTAGGACATATAAAACGGTCATTGGGCACCATGGAAAGGTCTGCGGGACCTGGATGAGAATAGGGGGCTCCGTTTTTATAGAAATATCGAATCAAATGGAACTACTCTTTTGGATGACAAAAATATCAGATTATCTGAAATATAAACTCTCTACTTCATGACAAGATGTGCCGTAACTAATGGTATCAATGTAATGGCAAAACACACTTAGAATGAGCGGTGCATCGTTTACCCTTTACAGCTATACCTGTTCCCTCTGCTCAGATGTGAAATACCCCACTGCGATTATCCATGCAGACTGGAAACAACTGAAACATGGTCCAAAGCTCAGATAACCCCAGGAAGAATACTCTAGTCCCTAAGCGATAAGCGTTATATTGAAAGCAAGATAGAAGAGGAAAACAAAATATATGTACGAATGAAATATATTCCAGTGTTTCCCACGACGAATTCTATTATTTTCTTTTTTCTAAACCCATTCAGGTCGACGCCAGTTGTACATATATTTCTATAATCTCCGCAGTACATGATCTATATGACCCATCACCTGGAGGAGCTCTTGATACAATTTCAGTTACATTTCTTATAAACGTTCAACCTTTGTACCGTTTGTAATGCCTGTAAGTTGACTTAAAAGTGATATGGCTGGATGTCACATTAACAGTTTTGTTACTTTTGTATACTGACATTTAATGGCTCGTCTGATACAGCTGATACTGAAATCCAGGCCTGGAAAACATGACCCACCCACAGAAGTTGCTGCAGGAATGATAAATAGTCCTGCGAATGTAAGCTGGTAGGAATATTTGCCACAAAATTAGAATATATATTCCCAAGAGCGTTCAGCGTAAACTCGTGAACAATATCTTCAATTTCTCTCGGAAATATTTTCAATACACAGAACGACATTTGTCTGAATACATATATGAATATGCAAGTTACTGCTGTCTGTCTATCGATATAATTACAGTGGTATCTGTTACGAATCAATGTTTTCTAAAAACGACAGATGCATAATGATTCAGGTGTCACATAATAGGAATTTCTACTTGTTCTGCGTTTACGAATGTCAAATATATACGTTGCAAATTACAGTCACTACTCCAGGGCTGGTTTGTTAGTTAGCAGCCAAGATTAACAACATTAGTCGTAATAAAAAGCAAAATTATCAAGACAAAAGCCAACCAGAATTGCATAACTGCCAGCCTGAACCTGGAGTCTCCATGAAAAGGCAGACGTGAATAATAATTCATCCTCCTGTACCAACCATCATTAAATACAACTGAGAATATCACCGTCAGACCGGGGGACAGAAGTTCTCATAATTCATCCCCTTCAGATATCAGGACCAAATGCTGGACACATCATGGAGACAGACCAACTCATGAAACAGTACAGCCGATACATAACCTGTATTTAGTCTGAGGTGCATTGCTTTCCCTACGTAGATCCGAATATTTCTAGTCGTGCTTTCACATATGACCAATCTCTATGTTCGCAATCACGAAGTTTACGGTTGCTTTCTCATGCACTGAGTAAATAATAAGCTTTGGTTTCATACCACAGTATCTCCCGTTTTCAGACATATAAGGAGACAATGTTATCATTATTCATGTTTTTTCTCAGCAAATGCGAGATTAAATCTGGTAAATGTAATATTGGGTAAATATGACTAATGTAATGTAGTGGATCATTTATCAAGCAGTCACTCGAGAAAAACTAATGATCCTTAGAAATCCTCGAGATAAGGTTGAAACTTCTGGTGTACAAGAGATTTCCCTGCAACACACACCGGTTATTAGTTAATACCCACGTCAATTTTTTTTTTTTTTTTTGGGGGGGGGGGCAAAGAACACTGTTTCAATACTATAAATATAGTGTTATGAAAGTCCTCTATAACTTAAATGATGATGTAAATCATAGCACAATGCCTCTTCTGGCTGACAGATACCAGATAGTAAGAAGCAATTTCTCAAAAAAATTTGAATCTTGAAATAATTTACATTTCTTAATCTACAAGACTTGTTTGTTGGGTGTTTGTGCTGGAGATGAAGGGGTATTGTGATATGGTTTTGGGAGTTGCTGTCTGAGTGGTTGCTGCATTTCCAGCGTTCTGAGTAGTTACTTAACGAAGACAGTGATGTTTAAAGGATGTGATACTAGTAAAAGCAGTTGGAGCATCTAATGGTGTAGTGCTTTTTGGTGATGGGCATTTGGCACTGTAGGCAGAGGTACACTGGTGATCCAGGATTAGGTTTAATGTCACCAGCTTGCATGTCATTGGACAACGAGTAACAGGATATCATCTTCCTTCTATCTTTATGAGGTTACTGCAGTGCTCAGGAAGCTGGCTACATCCACACAGACTTTACGTCATTCTGTGATGTTGTATGTACATCTATGTGCAGAGGATGTTTAGTTTCTGAGGCCAGTGATTTTTCTGACTGTACTGTTTTGTGTGGTTTGCAAATCTGTTATATTTATTATAGAAAGGGTGGAAGACCAGGCGAGAGAAGCAGTTTAGAGTGTAGTGAATGAATTACTCAAAAAGCATGTTAATGGATTGTTTTTCTTGTCCAAATGTCACGCCAGTTAAGTGTTCTGAGGCCATTTAGATCAAATATTGCTTTTGTACTGTTATTGGTGTAGGAAGTAAATGTCATGTGTGTCATATGTGATGCCTAGAATTGTTTGTGTTTTGTTCAGAGAATGGTTGTCCATTCAAAGTGAAAAGAGGGTGTGAACTGGATTCATGTCTGTCTGGGAATCAGAGTGACTGAAGACTTGTTGAGATGCAAACACTATTTTGAGTAAGTCACTGTTCCAACTGAGTGATGCAGAGATGCATGTTTGTTGTTGCTACTGTTGTGTCAGGGCATTGTGATGTGACTGTGAGGTTGTTTGCTTACGAAAGGACCTTCATGTTGTGATTTGGTACAGGTAATGGGAGGTCTTGTAGGAAGAGATTGAAGTGGGCTGGAGGAAAAACTGCTCTTTGAGGAACTCCATTCTAAAGTTTGTTTTAGAGGTGACATTAATGTCAGTGATTCGATTGTGGAAGCTGGCTATGAAATTGGTCAACCACGTTTTGTTGTTGTGGGTCAAGTATCTTTAGTGTAAGGATGTGTTGAGGTCCGGACAGTGTCAAGTGCTTTGTTGATCTCTATTGCCACTAGTACTGTGTCTCTGAAACTATCTTGGATATGTTTTATGAAGCCAATGTGTAATGTGGTGGTGGAATGGCTGGGTCTGAAGTCATGTTGTGAGGTTGAGAGTGAGATACTGTGATTCTGTTGTGGATCAATTTTTCACAGATTGGATGGTTTGAAGGGTTTTATGATTAGTATTACATTTCCAAGTTTCCAGATGTTAAGGATTTTGTTGTGTAGCCAGGAGTGGTTAAAGATATCTGTAAGTGCTTGGATTGCATGAGAAAGTTTGGTATGTCATAAAGGCCCGCAGCAAGAGAGTTCTTCAAGGTTTTAATTACATAGCTTGTATCAATGGTGCATCAACAGTTATTTGTGGATGGAACTTGTGTGGGTTTTTCAAGAATTTCCTGTTAAGGTGTGAGGTTAGCTAGCATCAGATTTTTGAGTAGTGTCTCAAGAGTGTATTTGTATGTTCTTTGGAGGAAAGGATTTCATTGGAATGGATTAAGATTGTTTGATGAATGGGGGCTGGACTGATGAGTAAATGTGGATCTTTTTAAATTTTCACTACATTTTATTGCTTTGAGACTTGTGGTACAATGTGTTTAGGAAAGTGTGCCAGGTTTCAGCTTGTTTTTCAGTGGTTAGGTTAGTTATGGAGTTATTTGGAGTTTGGAATTGTTCTTTGACATCAGTTGAGGATGAGTGGTTTTATTAAGTGGTTTCTTTGTTTCATGAGGAATGCACCTGATGGGAAGAAGTTTGGGTTGGATTTCTTTCCATGCCCTTGGGTTATGTTTTTTGCTGGCTTGACTGGAGATTTTGAATAAGTGTGAGACTGCATAATCTAGGAAATGGAAAATCACGAGCTTTTTTTTTCCAAGTGTTGCGTGAAGGCCGACCAGTTTGCTCTCCTCTCATTTGTTACGTCTTTTCGATGGTTGTGTGGACTGGGGGTAGAGCACAGTTCGTTTGGTGTACTCCAACTGGTCTGTCAGTTGTTCTGTGCATGCAATGCACCAGAACAGAAGGTGATGTCTGGTGAAGTTGGCTGCTGTAGGTGGTGGGTTTGGAGTCTGGTTGGCTGGTTGCATACTGTGAGGATACTGAGAGGCTGTTTAGTTTGAGTATTTCACTTTCGGGATCTTAGGTGCGAGTGTTAAGCCCTGTGTTAGGTATGCTGGTCAGGTTTATAGATGAAAAAGAAATCTGGAGTGGGGGAGGGTGTGTGTAAGTGTTGAATATGTTGTAGTTAGTACTGTGAAGTTTTATCTTTAATGATTAGATTCACTGGGTGTTGTCATTGTCTGCGGGCTGTTTGCAGTGTCACTGGTGTTGGAGAATGGTATGGTTTAATGAAAAAGAGTTATGAGTCCTCTCTTTCTCTACATTTGTCTTCTCTAATGGATGTGTAATTGTATAAAAATGGGAAGGTGGATACGGTTGTCAGTCTTGTTTCTTGGATGAGGGGCAAAGTCGATATCATGTTATCTTAGTTATGTAGATAAGTAATTTGGTATATGAATTTCTAATGCCATTAGTGTTCAGTTGCAGGATGTTTAGTCTGTTGCTAGCATTCTGTGGAGTAGAAGGGTTTTTCCAACTTGTGCTGTTGTTCGTTAGGTATTTGTGCAGAGGATGAAGGGGTTTTGAGAATTACTGTCTTAGTAGTGGAGGTCTTACCACTGAATGCAATTCATGCATCTGATAAGAGTAATGCAATTTACCGATAGGTATTTGGCACTGTGGGCAGATGTATAATGGTGGTCCAGGGTAAAGATTAATGTTGCTGGGTGGCATTAATAGTAAGGAGATTATGACCAGGTACAGTAGAAAAAAATGTGTGTGAATGTGTAAAATGTTTGAGTATGACCCATGGTCTGGCATGCAAACGGTAATGTGCGATAAATGTATGGTATGAATGTATAAATGTATAAACTTCAAAGAAAACAATGCCAGCCGAAGGTGTTTAGACATAGTTCCCACAATCCTAAATTTCTGTATAGTATTTCAGAAAATCAATTAATCCCTCATAAAGAATTGTTTTGCAGACTCTAACACTGCCTCAGTTATATGTGATGATTTCCACGTACCTGTTTCTCTGCCTCTCCCAGTATTTCTCCTAAACGCTGTTCTAGGTTGGAAAAAGTGGGTCTCTCCAGAGGTTCACTATTCCAACAGTCCAGCATTATACGGTACCTATTACATAATAAATCATAAGCACAATGACTATATCAAAGTTGAATTTTTTTTTAAGCAATTGTTTCACACGAGTGCTATAACACACAGGTAATATTATTATTTTTTTACCATTGCATCAAGATTCATTGGTAAAGCAAGATAAAGTTGACAGCATTCTATCTCAAACTTGTTCACTCTTGTATTTCACACTTAGATGATCCTTCTAAAGTCACTAGATTCCATCATTTATTGATTAATCTCCAAAAATAAAAACTTTACAGTCAGCTTTTAATCAGATATCTCTTATCCCTGGGGTAGGGGAGAAACCATTCTACCTCCGCATTCCCTGCATGTCAAAAAAGGTGACTAAAGGGGGCAAGAGCAGGGGACTGGAAACAATCCCTTTCTTGCATTTCAATTCCTAAAAGAAGGAACAGATGAAGAAGCCAAGCAGAGCATGCTCATTTTCCTCATAGGCTCAGGCTGGGATGCCTTTATGTGTGTGGATGTAACAAGATGAGAAGAGAGGAGAGATAGGTAGTATGTTTGAGGAAAGAAACTTGGATGTTCTGGTTCTAAGTGAAACAAAGCTCAAGGGTACAAAGGTACATGGTCTTGAAATGTCTTAGGAGTACAGTAAGGGGTTGGTGAGAGATGGAGTGAGTATTTTGATGACTGAGTGGCAGATGTAAGGTGTTTTGGTCAAAGCAGTATGTAAAGTGAGAGTCAAGGAGAGTGGTTTGGTGAAGAGAGAAGAGGTGATGAAAACATTGTGTAAGATGAAATGCTACAAGGCAGCTGAAAAGGATGGTATTATTGTTGAATTTATTATGAAAGGGGGTGACTCTGTTGACTGGCAGGTAAGGATTTTCATTGTGTGTATGGATCATGGTGAGGTGCCTGAGGACAGTCAGAATGCATGTAAAGTGCAACTGTATAAAAGCAAAGGTGATAAAGGTGAGCACTCAAATTATAAAGGTATAAGTTTGTTGAGTACACCTGGTAAGTTGTATGGTAGGGTACTGATTGAGAAGGTGAAGACATATACAGAGCATCAGACAAGAGAGGAGCACTGTGGTTTCAGAAGTGGTAGAGGATGTGTGGATCAGGTGTTTGTTTTGAAGAATGTGGGTACTCAGAAAAACAAAGATTTGTATGTGATATTTATGGACCTGGAGAAGGCACATGATGGGGTTGACAGAGATGCTTTGTGAAAGGTTTTAAGAAGATATGGTGTGGGAGGAAAGCTGCTAGAAGCAGTGAGAGTTTTAAATCAAGGGTGTAAGGCTGGTGTATGTGTAGGAAGAGAGGAGAGGAGATGGTTACAGATGGTTACAAGTGAAGGTTGGTCTGCAGTAGGGGTGGGTTATGTCACCATGGTTGCTCAATTTGTTTATGGATAGGGTGGTGAGGGATGTAAATGCAAGTCTTGGAGAGAGGGGTGAATATGCAGCCTGTGGTGGATGAGAAGGCATGGGAATTGGGTCAGTTTTTGTCTAATGATGATACAGCACTGGATTCAAGTGAAAAACTGCAGAACTTGATGGCTGAGTTTGGAAGAGTATATAAAAGAAGAAAATTGAGAGTGAATGTGAATAATAGCAAGGATATTAGGTTCAATAGGGTTGAGGGACAGTTTAGCTGTAGGTGTGAATATGAATGGAGAAAAATTTGAGGAAGTAAAGTGTTTTAGATATCTAAGAGTGGACATGGCAGTGAATGGAAGCAGAAGTGAGCCATAGGGTGGGGAGGGGGCAAAAGTTCTGGGAGCATTGAGGAATATGTGGAAAGAGAGAATGTTATCTGGGAGGGTAAAAATGGGTATGTTTGAAGGAACAGTAGTCCTAATAATGTTATATGACTGCAAGGTATGCACTATAGATGAGGCTGTGCAGATGAGGGTGAATATCTTGGAAATGAAATGTTTAAGGACAATATGTGGTGTGATGTGGTTTGATCGAGTAATTGATGAAATGGTAAGAGATATGTGATAATAAAAGGAGTGTGATTGAGAGAGCTGAGGGGTGTGTGCTGAAATCGTTTAGACATATTGAGAGAGTAAGTGAGGTAAGGATGACAAAGAGGATATATTTATCAGAAATAGAGGGAACAAGAAGACCAAATTGGAGATGGGAGATCGATGTGAGCGGATGTGGCCCACAGTCTTCGTCTGTTGCTGGCGCTACTTCGATAACGCAGCAAACGACGATCAAGTATAGACATATATCGAACTTGAATGAAAAATTGAAGAGCCTCCATCCTATACATTTTCTTGAGGGAGTAATGTACGTGAGAGGGAAATTTGAATCCCCGTCTACAGACGAAGCATGCTACCACAGTTGTACATGATACCCAGACTCTATTTACATTTGTCATTTACATAAGATAAACGCTTCTAGCTCTCTCTTGATAAGATTTACGCCAACGGCCTTAGTTCAAAACGTTCATAAATTTTTCTTTTTTTAAATTTTTATTCAAGAAAATATGTATTTTTCTTTGCTGTAGTTTATGCAAGTGTATCTTTAGTTTATACTGTTGATTTAGGGGTTCCAGTTGTTTACGAGTTGTACTATTTTTTTAGTACAAGGAACTTCATAAAGTAGCGTCACATAAGTTGCGTTTTGTTGGCCACAGTCTTAGCGAGTACCCTGTGATATTCCTGGCAGAAAATGGGGTGTGATTTGTGATTTCCTGTTGCCATGTAGCGATTATATGTTTGTATGAGTGATTTATAACTAGCTGTTGTATACAGCATATCCGTGTTGCCCCTTCTGGTGATTGATATAAGTGGTATTTCTTTGTGGTTATGCGACAGTACTGTTGTTAATGCTGGTATTAGGTTGTAAAAACTTGTAATTTAGGATTGGAATTACAGGTTTCTTTTTTTTTTTTTTTTTTTTTGTATCGGGTCGTTTTCCTTATAGTGTGGAAATACTTGAGGTTCTTTATCGAAAACGTTCTTTTTTTTGCACGCAGGTGCGATAAGTCCTTTGTATAGGATTTGAATGGCGTGAATTCGTCCGTGTTTTTATGTCAGCTTTGGTGTTTTTAAATGGTAAACGGACCCGTCCGTGTTCAGTTATCGAGACTGCTTATTAAAGAAGTCATATTCTAGACACTTGAAATATGGCTTAAGCAAAATGCATATTTCGGTGTGTCACAAAGATTGTGGTTGACAGCAACCCGTGAGACTCCATGCCTCAAATGACATATTCAGGACTGTTCCATGAAGTCGTATGATCCAGAGAACATACTTGGGGTTGTCTAATGAGGCATTATGTTCCAGATGGCAGGTCTGTGTGGCATTATGTTTAACGGAACATTTATCGGGCTGTTTAATGGGGCAAGTATAGACCACAGTGACTTAATGGGCTGTTCCATGATTTAGTATACTCCAGACAGCACCTTTAAGTGTGTTTCATGTGGGATTATGTATGGAAGATAACAAGATTTATTGTGCCCCATTAGCCAAGTACGTCGCAAATAGTAGGTTTCTTGGCGAGCGTATTCAAGGTCACATGTCCCACATATCTTTACGAAAACTACTGTACTTTGGAATATGTGTCAAGAGTATCAGATATTTTTTATTGAAGATAAAAGGCATTAGGTCCCACAAGATTGTCTAGGGTAGCGAGTCTGAGAGTACCATAAAATGGCAGTATGTCCCAAAACTCCTCATGCTATGTAGTTCAAGACATACATGAGACATTTTGTTCCAGAAAGGCGTTATAGGTGTATAGTCATGCTTGTGACTGTTGTACGTGGCAATATCTCCGAGAAGGGCGCCTTGGGCGATTTGTCTTTTATGAAAGCTTTCTCAGACAACATGCTAGAGAACGCGTTCGTAAGGTCATGTGCACACTTCACCCTGAAAAGTGTCTAGAAGTGGAGACCATGTCCTCCCTCCTCCCGTGGTCATATGAGCACTGAGGAGGGTCCCACACTCTGATACTTCCACATAATCACCTCATGTCGTTTCATGTATATGTATATGTTACGTCTCGTTTGTGACAGTTTATTTCACGAGCTGAGTGAAATATTTCTTCCAGCTGGTGAAACATGCGTGCGTATTGAACGAATTGAGCAAAACGTTTTCCCATTCCATTAAATGGAGACCTTAAACGGGCCGTAACATATGCAGACATATACGTAGATTTGGAAGACACGGAACGCTCCACCATCAAGCCATCAAGCACTTTAGATCGGGATTAAGTATACTTGTTTTATTGAAATGCATATGACGACCCTCCGAATTCAAATCTTTCGTGGGTATTCGTGGTATAGTGGTTGGCGTTACTGACCGTGAGGCAGCACGGAACCGTCCGCAAGGCTCTGAGCTCACATGGGTTCGAATTCTGGGCGTAATAGTCGGCCCACAGCCAATTCCAGCTGTTCATCCTCCCCTCGGTACTGGTCAGTAAATAGACACTTGGCTTAGACTGGGATGTGTGTGTGTGTGTGTGTGTGTGTATACACGAGTAATAACATGATACATATATACAAAGTAAGACACCTGATAACACGAGTGTAATTCTTTCCCCCAATAAAACACACACACACACACACACACACACACACATCCAGAGAACTGCATTTAGATTTTTCTTTTTTTATGCTATTTTCCTCAATGGGTGGCTTGCTCCTCCTCCTGTCGCTGGTGTGTTGAATCTGGAGGGCACTGTGTTACTGCTTCTCCTGCAGTAGGTATGTTGTTGCGCTGGGCGGAGGTATTATAATTGCAGTACCACCTGTCTTGTCACTTGCGCCTCACACAGGGACGGAACGTGGACGCATATGCACCATCTGTCAGTGGTCCACATGAGTGTGGTAGGAGGGAGTTTGTCCTGTTGTACACCATCTGGGGCAGCGGTGGTCTACAAGAATTCCTCGTCTTTTCATAGCCTCACCACCTGTCATTGTCCCTGTTGTAGTGAGATGGAATGTTCCCTATGTTTGCACCATCTGTGGCTGTCACGTGTCACACAACTCTTGTAAGACATCTGTAACATCTGCCGCATTTGCTGTATTTACACAGTAATGATGAGGTTACCCTCCACCTGTGGTAGTAATCCTGACATGTATGTGTTTACACCGCGCGAGATATTATATATG
>JAUUDZ010023575.1:0-11205 GCA_032361705.1 Panulirus versicolor | reverse complement strand
AGCATTCCGCCAATCCTCAGGCACCTCACCATGAGTCATACATACATTAAATAACCTTACCAACCAGTCAACAATAGAGTCACCCCCTGCTTTGATAGATTCCACTGCAATACCATCCAAACCCGCTGTCTTGCCGGCTTTCATCTTCCGCAAAGCTTTTACTACCTCTTTTCTCTCTACCAAATCATTCTCCCTAACCCTCTCACTTTGCACACCACCTCGATCAAAACACCCTATATCTTCCACTCTATCATTTGTATATATATATATCTATTTTATGTCTATTATACTTTGGCGCTGTCTCCCGCGTTAGTGAGGTGGCGCAAGGAAACAGACGAAAATATGGGTCAACCCAAACGCATACACATGTACATAGATACACGTCCACACACCCACATATACTTACCTATACATATCAACGTATACATATATATACACACACAGACATGTACATGTATACACATGAACATATTTCCCACTGTCTACCCTTATTCATTTCCGTCGCCACCCCACTGCACCTTGAAATGACAGCCCCCTTCCCCGGCATGTGCCCGAGGTAGCGCTTGGAAAAGACAACAAAGGCTACATTCGTTCAAACTCATTCTCTAGCAGTCATTTATAATGCATCAAAACTACATCTCCCTTTCCACATCCATGCGCAACAGAAGTTTCTATGGTTTACCCTAGAGCCTTCACATACACTGGTTCAATCCATTGACAGCACGTCCACCCCTGTATAACACATCGTTCCAATTCACTCAATTCCTTACACGCCTTTCTCCCTGCTGCTTGCGCAGGCTCTGATCACTATAAATCTTATTCACTCCATCTTTCCATCTCTAATTTGTTCTCCCACTTCTCCTTGCTCCCTCCACCTTTGACACATATATCCTCTTTGTCAATCTTTCCTCACTCATTCTCTTCATGTGACCAAACCATTTCATTGCACCCTCTTCTCTCTCAACCACACTTTTTCTTACCACACATCTCTCTTACCCTTTCATTACTTACTTGATCAAACCACGTCACACCACATATTATCCTCAAACACCTCATTTCCAACACATCCACCTTCCTCTGCACAACCTTATCTATAGCCCATGCCTCACAACCATTTCACATTGTTGGAACCACTATTCCTTCAGGCGTTATTATTATCATTATTATTGTTACATGGCACCAACAGATAAGATGTCTCAGTCAAGGCCATTTCTAGGATATTATGATTTAGATTATTATTAATTGATTTTGATTCCATTTCAGAGTGCTTATGGTGACCGGAATCTGAATGGGTTGAAATTAAAGATGTTACTGGATAAGTCATCATGTTTTAGCTCCAACATGGTGGTTTCCTGGATCAAGGGCTGTTTTGAAGCGATTGAAAAACAATATGTAAGGATTTGGTTTGTATACAGTATGATCTCTACTTTGAAAGGTTATTAAGAAGAGATTGGTACTTTTGTAGGGCTCCATCTTTCAATCTAAGTTCCTAATACACAGATGTTTAAAAAAAGAATCAGCTTTAGCAATACTTATTTTGTCATCATCCAGGTAATTCTTCATGACAGCTATCCAGCTGTTAAATCTTTTTTTTCCCCTTTCTGTTATGTATACTGTTTTGGGTAGGTCATAATCTTCTTTTGTACTCTTGTTTAAACTACATAAGTTTGTAAGTCCTTCACAGTCTGTTGTTTGACTTACCTCCCTTGGATGATAGCCCAAGTATGTTTACTTCTTTAATAATGCCTTCACTGCAGTTAAAAAACATTTTGATAAAGCATCTTCGTCTAAAATACCTCAAGCACAAGACAATTCCTTACTTACGACATTAGCTTCAGTCTTATTACTAAAAAAGTTGATTTGTTAAAAACTTTCACTTTGATATCACCTACCAATTAGGGAACAGATTAACTTGAGTTGTGAATTTCTCCTTTTGAGTTGCTAAAGTTGTGAAGCCATGGTTTATGACTGTAATTTCCCAGTCATGAGACCAAAACCAACAAGTGATGAGGAAGCACTTTACTAATAACAGATCATGTATTTAAGAGCTTCACATTTGAAGTGAAATTAAATGTTTTGAATAGTTTAGAAACTGGTGAACACTGGGAAAGTGCTTGGCTTACCCCACTCAACTGTCAGAACAGTTTATGATAAGGCAGTGTAAATGTTAATGTTTTTCTAGCTTATCAGGGAAGCAGTGTCTGTTTTGGCAAGTAAAATCCTGTGGGAGACCAGTCCCCACATGACTAGCTAATAGTCTCTCACATTCTCACCTGAACCCAGTTTTGTAAACAAGGTTTACTAACATATCTGACAAGTGTGCATATGACGCTGCGCTATCTATTTGAGTAATATTCACGTATGTATATATACTATACATTACTGTATTGTGAATTTCTGACATACGAATGTATGACCTACAAACACCCATACTTATAAATGAACTCTAGAAAACTCGATAATTACTAATCTGACACAGTTGATTACTCATTTTCTTATGAACTGCAGAACTACTTAAATGTATATTTGTTTCATTCAGTGTTGCTTCATATGATGTTTAAGATGCATAGCACATAACTAGAGAGTGGATGTGAATGATTGCAGCCTTTCTTCATCTGTTCCCAGTGCTACCTTGCTAACATGGAAAGTGTTAAACAAGAGTGAAAGAAAAAAGTATATATTTATTTCAGAATATATCATTTAATACATTATTACAGTTGAGTGTAGGTATTTACTCTAATTTTCTAAAATTGTCATAATTACTTTATCTTATCCAACCCTTGAATGGTTCATATGAAAAGGATCCAGGAATGTAACTCATTCGTAAGTTGGGGACTCCTAGTATACCAGTTGCTTTTTTCTTGTAGTATGTAATAGAAAATATGCATTAGTTATTTCCTAAGGAATGCAATAAGCCTATTTTTGGGTTTTTATGGGAGAAATGATTTGCTGATAGTTGTTTTGCTTTGTCATCTGTACTTTGAATGTAACTCCAGTATTAACCAAGGCCCCTCCTGATACCACAAAAGGAGCATGCCTGTTTGCACTTGACCATCCCATGTAGATGGAATGGAGTTCTTGATCTTTTTCACACTTGTTCACCATTACCTGCTTTAGTGAGGTACTGGGAATAGATAGATAATGGCCCCATTTGCTTCTCTCCAGTCTCTTGGTGTCATGTATAATGCACTTGAAGCCAAAGACCATTATCCACTGTCAATGCCAGCAGACAGGCCTTTGGTTTTTCTAGACCACTTTCTTGAGCCCATTTTCAACCCATTAATAGCACGTGACCCTTCATATACCACATCATTCCACTTCATTCTGTCCCATGCACCTCTCTCAGCCTCCTGAATGTTCAGGCCCTTATCCCTGAAATCCTCTCCCCCTTCATCCTTAAATCTTCTTGGTGGCCCCATTTCCAGTGCCCCTCCACTTCTGACACGTATATTCATTCCCTTTGTAGATTTGTTTTTGCTTATCCTCACCAAATACCCAAACCATTGTATTATTCCCTGATCAGCTGTGGCAGTCAGTCTCCACTTACTATCACACCTCTATATTATGCTGCCATCCTTTCACAATCAACCCTTCTCACAACTCGTATTGTCCTCATGATTTTTTTTCCAGTTCATTCTCCCTCTTCCATTCTTTTTCTCTCAGGGCCCATGACTTACATACATAACACAGTTGGGACTGCATTACCTTCAAACATGCCCTTCTTTACCCAGACTGACAGTGACCTGTCATTCCACACTCTCCTCAGTGCACCCAGGGCATTAGCCCCTTTTACCCTATGACTCGCTTCAGCCTCCATTGTTCCATCCTCTGCAAAATCTATTCCTAGTTATCTGAAGCTCTTCACCTTTCAGGTCCTTTCTGTTGAGACTTGCTCTCAAACTAATGTCTCATTTTCCTATTGCATCTCAATACCATAATTTTTCCTTTTACATGTGCTACCATGCTCCACCTGGGAAAAGGCTCACTAGAAATAGATAAGTGGATATTCTTGTACCATCCACACTAAGAATTTATCACATACTTGTGGGTGTAACTTTTTTTTTTAGAAGTATATGTGCTGTTTCTGATGTACCATTAAAAGGTTAAGTTTATTGGATTTCTCATCAATTCTTTATGATATGTTTTTAAGCATATTGATTTAAAGAAATATATGGGTTGATTTAAGATCGAGAGCCCAGAGAAATGAACTTACTGCTCTTAATTTCATTTATATAGCCACCTCATGTGCAGCATAAACATGAACTACCAGACCTGATGTCATAAAATGGGTTTAAACTAGACATGTTCTGTTGATCTCTTTTTAACATTTCTTGCATTGTTGGATACATTTTCTTATTGATAATCAAGAAGATAGTAACATAACTTTTCAGAAGTTTTAGGCTTTTACATGGACTGCATGTAAGTGAATTATTATTTTGTACTTGATATATCAAGGAGGTAATAGAAAGTCTTTTAAAGAAATTTATATCTTAGGATTATATAAAGTTCTTTGATTGAGAGTGAAATTAGTTGTCTTACTATTTTGCTCCTTCCACTGCCCCTCCTTTGACAAGGCCTAACATGATCTTCATTCAAGGAATGATTTAATGGCATACCAGAACCATGCATAGCAAAAAAAAAAAAGTAGAGAGAAGAATGTTATGCTGCTTCAGTCATACTGGTGTATATTTACTTAATTTTTATCTTTCCAGTAATTATATTATTGCTTTTAACTTTATGTCATCCAGCTGGATTCAGTACTTGGCATTCTACATGTCAAAAACAGATGGAAACCTGTCAGATTTCTTCCATTTTCCTGGCCAGTATCATGGCAAGTAGTGAAGAAGTTTCCATTGATTAGTCACTTGATTATGTCATTAAGGGTCAGAACACAGTAGAGAAGTTTGAAATTAAAACATTTTAAACTTCAGGTAATCTTCTTCGTTATTGTGTTGGAACTCAACTTCAGCTCCCCTCTGTTCATTAGATGACATCTTTTGAGTTGATAACATCATAGATTCATGTTTAACACCATATTATGTGATATATGGTTGTGTTATCCATACATCAGGTGTGTGCTTTTCTCCATGTATTGTCCAGATAATTGAGATTTAATTATTCTTTTGTGGTGCTTATTTTAGTTGCTTTTGACGTAAGAATTATGCGCATATTGATAAATGCATGCATATCAATTTAAATGATGTCTGGACACTGAACACCTACTTTTAAACTGTTGAACACCTACTTTTAAACTGTTATGCATCCACCTTGCACAGACATATGCATAACACTTCATGACTTGTGGTCCTGTTGGATGGATATAGCCAACTTCTTGTGTGCTGGGGAATGAAAGTAAGTAGGCTGCTACTGATTTGCTCGTACGTTTTGGTTTACAAGCATAAAATCCAACCCAGTTCTTTTTTGGGGGGTTGAATTGGGAAATTATCACGAATATACCTCAGTATTGCAGAGGTTAGCTAACCCTTCATGGACCAGTGTTCCTTCTCAGGCACTCATATGGCTTTGCTCCCAGTAGAGAAAAGGTTTTTCTTTCATCAGAAATTAGATTTTTTTTTTTCTGAGGGATGAATTTCAGCCATATTTTGAGAATTTTGTACTTGATCATCTTGATATCATAGAACCCTTTAAGCTGACTAAAAGCTTGTTGCATTACAGCTGCGACAGATGACATTTGCTATTTATGGGGACCCGAAGAAGCCTGAGGAAGCATTAGAAACTTACACTTACAAGTTCTTTTATAATGATGAAGATGGTGCCAGTATTAGTGAACTAGAGACCACTTCTAGTTTGTAAGTCTTATCTTTACTTTTTTAGTGTGTATAATCCCTTCTCTCCATTTCTTCCTTATGCTAAGAGTTGCTCTTGCCCATTCTTTTTCTATCAATAATCCCACCCTCTTATCCCCCCCCCCTTTTTTTTTTTCCATACTTCACCATTTCCTGTATTAGCAAGGTAGCACCAGGAACAGATGAAGAATGGCCTCATTTGCTTACATCCATTCTCTAGTTTTCATGTGTAATTCAGTAGAACTAAAGTCCTCTGTCCACAGTCAGGTCCCACAGACCTTACTGTGGTTACTACCAGCCACTTAATATTCTCTGATTCAGTCCCCTGACAGCATGTCATCCCCTGTATATCATATTGCCTTAGTTCACTCTGTCCTGTGCACATCTTACATCCACCTGCATATTCAGGCCTCGAGCACTCAAAACTTTATTCGCCCGTTCCTTCCATCTCCAGTATGGTCTTCCCTTCTTGTCCCTTTCACTTTTGACATATAGTCTCTTTTCCAACCACTCATTATTTCATCTCACTGTATGACCAAACCATTTTAGCACCCCCTTTTCAGCTTTGTTAATCATGCTCCATATATTAACACACCTCTCTCTAACACTATGATTTCTTACTTGTTCAACCCTCGTTATGCCACATATTGTCCTCATTTCATTTCCATCATATTCACCCCTTTTGTACATTCTTATCCATAGCTCATGCCTCATCCATACATCTTCATCAGAACTACTGTTCTTTCAAATATGGCGTATTTTCCCTCCCAGATAGTGACCTCTCATTCATTGCATTCCTCAGTGGTCCCAAGACCTTTCCATTCTCTACCTCATGAATTATTTCAAGGCCCTTGGTTCCATTTGTGACCATGTCCACTTTTAGGTATCTAAAACATTTCATTTCCAAATTTTGTCAAGTCAAACTCACAATCCAACTGACCTGTTTCTCTCCACTGCCAAATGTAGTAACTTTACTTTTATTTACATTTACTCACAACTTTTACTGTTAGACTCTCCCAGAGAGACCCCAACTTCTGCAGTTTCTCATTCAAATCTGCCACCAGCAAACAACAATTGACTTGATACCCAGCCATAAAATACTGTATATCTGCCATATCCATAAACAGTTTAGAAAGCCATAGTGTCATCACACACCCCCTGCCATGGACCCACTTATACCTGCAACCACACACTTTCCTTCTGGCACACATGCTTTACTCTTGATAAAACCTCCTCGCCTCTTTCCTCGTGCACCATATTTTTGCTACACTTTCTTCAAAGCAGCTCAATCAACCATAAAATATGCTTTCTTTAGATTCATAAATGCCACATATATCCCTTTATTTCTTGAAGTATTTCTAACACACATTCTTCAAAGCAAACGCCTGATTCAGAAATCTTCTACCACATCTAAAACAACATTGTTCTTCCCTGTCTAATACTCTGTATTCCAATCTAATACTCTTTGCATTCCATCACCTTCTTGATCACCACTCTTCCTTACAATGTACCAGCTTCGCATGGTAAAACAAAAAAAGCATTTTACCATTTTTTGTGTGAAAGAATATAACATGGACAAATTATTTTAATAGATGCTCATAAGTCTGGCATTCCACTGATAGCCCTACTTTCATAATATTGTAGTATATTGACTGCTAGCAACTTATCTTGCCATATGCCATTACAATTGTTGTATTGATTTCATATTTCTATGAAAGTAACTTAAAGTGAGGCTACAATAATTGTCAGGAAATTTCTTCCATGTTCATATTTACCAACCAGACCAAGATAACATGTCATACTAACCATTTCAAAATTCATCAGACCCATCCAGGAGGATACTTTTTTTGTGTGTGTGTGCACATTCAACACACTTATACATCTCAAACTCAAACACTCAACAATGTCCTCCTGGCCTTTATACTGTAGCACTATGCATTCATTCTTCCTGTCTTTAGGCACTTCATTGTGATCCATGCATACATAGAAAATCCTAACTAATCAAGCAACAACAATCACTCCTTTTCTTGAGAAATTCAACTGCAGTACCATCCACTGCAGCCACCTTGTCACATTTCATTGTATGCAAAAGCTATCACCACTGCTCATTTCAACAAACTTCGCATACTTGCCTGACCCAAACTCCTAAAATCTGCCCCCCGTCATCAAACACATTCTTTAACATTCAAAGTATTTACTCCTTAGCCTCTTCACCTCATAACTGCCTGTTGCTACCTTACCATTTGCCCCTGCCACTGATGTGCACATATGTTTGTTTTCCTTACACTATTAATCTGCTTCCAAAATATTTGTTCTTCCCTCAGATATTTGCTGATACTTACCCTAGGACCAGCCTAAGGCTGCATTACTTTCAGTGGCAGGGAAATTTAGACCTCTTTGACATGGGAAGTTCTTTGACGAGATTATACTCCCAGTCATAGAGCTTTTTGTAAGGTGATTTTCCACCTGGAGTGTAGCCATTGCCTCTGCATTGCCAAATGATTTCATCCCCCTCCAAACACTGGCCTTTTTTGGTTTTTCCCCCTTAGTGAACTAACAGTTGGCATTCTGCACACTTCAATCTCAATTTCCACACTATTTGCATCCACTTCTATGTATGCAACATAGGGATTGACCTTTATTATCAATCCCCAGGATCTTGTAGTGGTCATCCCTTGGGCCCAAATGCTGTTTGCTGTAATTCCTCCAGCATGAGTGACTGACACCTCCCTCCCAGAGTCCTGGGCGGACCATATATCTCTACCTCCATGCATATGCAGGTGGCCAGCAAATGCTCATGCACTGTAAAATCCTCCCTGTTTACATGCCTGGGGTCCATGTTGTTGGGCTCTTCCCAACAGAGCTACATCATTTCTTTCTTAGCATTCAGATTGCCCCTCTGGTATCTTCCGAGAGGTTACAGGGTAAGCTTCTATGGGGCTCCAATACCAGGAGTGAGAATTCACCTTCGGCGAGGTTTTATCATCCTTAACGCACACAGATGGGTACACCCTCATCGAGTTTTTTCTTCTTTTTTTTTTTAGGAAAAAAAGCCAGAGGAAGTTTGAAGTGAGGAAGTCAACAGAAAAGATGTTGCGTACCATACTGTTACTGACTCAGACACTTAGGCCTTTACCAAGAAAGATCCACTTGTCAATGAAGCTTGGTTATTATGACAATGGTACTGTCCCTAGCTCAGATTACTGTACTATTTTTGTGTGTAAATGATTCAGAATATCTTGTAAATTAACTCATATTCTTTATTTCTTGTAAAGAACATCACAGTAATTTATATAATTATTAAAAGGATTATTATTTCAGGTTTTAAGTTGGTTGGCCCTGATCATAAGTTTTGAAAGCATAATTAATTGTTCTTTATACATTTTATTGTAACTTTTTCTTCATGGCATTACTGGATTCAGGCTTCCATGTTAAAATACATTGTATCATCATCAACAGACAAAAAGTAGTATAATCCCATTGAAGAACTTCTGACTCTAGAGGAGTCCATACTTTCCTTTCTACTTTCTCTGGTACTGATTTTAGTGCAGCCCTGTTTGAATTCCTTTGTACTCTCATTCTTATTTCATTCTGTTTTTACATGTATCTCTTATAACTGGTGTATTTACTTTGTCATTATCTAATCAGCTTTTGGTATGTAATTGGGATTTTGTTTCTCATTCTCCATTTCTTACATTCATGTACAACAAACATTTAATTTATAAGTAATTTTACATTCTACTTTATAGTGACTCCACCAGACTATGAACCTCCTGGTTTTAGAGAAGGTGGATATGGTAGCTACATGTTTCAGAGTGATCCTATCAACATTAAGGTTTGTTGTTACTTTAGATTACTCTTCTTGTTAGAGATATGCAATATATATTACTTTCTATATCATTTTCATTGATGTTTCTCTTGTACTTATCTTAATCTTAGTACTTCTTTAACTTGCTGAAAGCATTTTATAAATGATTATATAACATATGATCAACTGCCTTACACATTTGTAAAACAGCAGCTGTTTACTGTAAAGAAGTCTTTAATCTCTGCATGACACTTAGTTTTGTACGACCAGGTTGGGGATGTAAGTACTCATTTCCACATGGTGAAGCTTCGAGTAAGTGTGGATAGGGAGTCTTACTCTGTAGATGACAACTCAGCTAACAATGCTCAGGTAATATTTTTTGTTACTCAGTTTTCAGGTTAGATTACATGTCTATCAAATTCATATACACTGTGTCTCATTTTCAAAGGTGAGAATACAAGAATTTCCTCCCTCTCCCAAACTGTTTCCAGCTTCTGGACTTACTCTCTAGTCATAGTACCTGAACACAACAACTGATTCACATCCTAGGCCCCTCACCCTCAGCATACCATAGACCTACTCTTCATTCTAAAACAAGGCTAGCATTCACCTCTTTCACCAACATATCATAAACAGATTATGGTAAACCACTGTGATGAAATCACACATCCTTAATGCAAACTCACCTTTTCTGGGAACCACTTACCCTCCTCCCTCTCTGCATGTTCATATGACTTATTCTTTTAATAGAAACTCCACACTGCATTTAAGATCTTTTCATTCACCCCATACATTTGTAGTATCTTCCACAAGGCCTTACTCTCAATACCTACCATACTTATTTCACTGATCCATAAATGCCACATGCAGTTCTCTCCTTTTTCCTATTGTCTCTCACACATTTCTTCAAAGCAAACACATGGCTCACACTTCCTCTCTTATTTTGAAACCATGCTGTTCCTCCCCACTTAGATGTTCCGTGAATGCAACACTCTTGCAATACATCTGTCCTATACACTGTAGTAGGTATATTTAAGAGGCTTTTAGCTCTGTAATTTGAGCATTCACTTTCATCTCGCATTTATAAAGACATTATACATGCACACTGCACAGTCCCCAGGCACCTCACTTTAGTTCATGCATACAGTGTATAACCTGACTAACCAGTTGACAACACTATTAGCCCCTTTCCTTAAGAAACTCAGCTTAAGTCTTATCCACTCCTGCCACTTTGCCATACTTCATTTTTCACTAATCCTTCACTACATTCTCTCTTTTATTGTTATGAAGAAATCTCATGACACTGTTTACACATAATGTTATATGTGTATAGTGCTGAAGTGAATAATCTTCCTGTTTATTACAGAAATGTATTTATTCTTTTATTATTTATTATACTTTGTCACACTCTCCCACGTTAGCGAGGTAGCGCAAGGAAACAGATGAAAGAATGGCCCAACCCACCCACATACAATTGTATATACAAACACGTCCACACACACATATACATATCTATACATCTCAACATATACATATATATACACACACATATATACATATATATACACATGTACATAATTCATACTGTCT
>JAUUDZ010023552.1:0-22062 GCA_032361705.1 Panulirus versicolor | reverse complement strand
TTGTATATATAAAATATTGCAAGAGGTCACAGCGTATATGTGTATATATAATGCATCTGATATGTGATGACCAAATTATTTTGCCTTCCCAAATACAAGGATTTAGTACATTTTGTTTCAGTTTTTTTTATAATAGATGTACCAGACTTACAGCTAGGTCTAAAAAAAGAACTAAATGATGTAAAATGTTTACAGAATGTCAGCGTAATATGAAAGCGGGAGAAAGAAGGTTGCTTTAGCCTAACGGAGAGTCAGCCACGTCTGTGTCAGTTGTTGTGATCCAGGTCGACCAGATTGCTTCTGCCACTAAGAACTCATATTGCACATATAGTAGGAGTGGTACCTTCTCCTGGGAAAATGGTAAGTGAGATGGTTGTGTGTCTTTGAGCACTTCCTTTTGGATGGGAAATCAGTAGGAGTTTCGAGTTTTATGCATTTTCTCAAGTTAAGGTCTGTGTAACATAGGTTTTTAGCAGCGGACATGGTCCGCGCATCGATGCCACAATGTACAGTTGATTTTCCAAAAGCAGTTACTTACGGGCATAGTGATGAAAGAGTATTGTATATTATATTAATAATTAATTAGTGTATGAGCACTTTCCTGTTGCAGTAACAATATTAAAAACACTGGTTGTGCTTATTTTGCCAAAACTCAAGATTAGCACCAGTTGGTTATTCATTAGTTTAGCTTCTCAATGATAGTACGTTAATGTATGTATTGATTTGCTTTTGTAATGTGTTTATAGAACATGAAGTTTTGGAGTATGACTTTAAATTTTATGTATGATGATATATTGAACGATAGGAGCTTAGGTGGTAGCAGTGAGGGATATGCATATCAGGGTAAATGGGGCATTAATTAATGTAAAAGTAGACAACTCCACCTAGTAGCAGGTTCGAACAATTTGTTTGCTGCACAGGAATACGAGTCGTCTTTTTGTCAACATCCCGCGCCATCAGTGCAGTGCTCAGTTTTGGGTATGATGTATATTTTGTCAAGAATATTGAACATAAAGATAGATATTGACTGTTAGGGTATTTTGATGAGATATTGATTGGTTTTGTTTATTTGAAAGTGATTTACCTCTTAACTTTAATGAAAACGTATCTTTTCCTAGATGTACTACACTGGCCACGTTTGATATCATTCATTGAAATATAATGATGAAAGTCATACTCTGCTATTGTTGTTTTATTCTTTAAAATTGCACTAACATTGCTGAAGATCGCTCATAATTTAAAACTGATACTGATGCAGAGCTTAACTGATACATTACCTATATCCATATAGTCATGCATTGAAACAAGCTTTAGATATTGTGTAACTCTGTTAAGAAATGGTTACACAGTGTATTGAAAATTCAGTAAGAGTTGTGGAAAATTATTTCATTTTGTTCTGCACGTTGAGTATCACCTATCCGAAGTGCCTGGGATCAGAAGTGTTTCAGATTTTGGAATATTTGCAAATACATAATGAGATATCTTAGGGATGGGACTCAAGAAGTCTAATCACAAAATCCATTTATGTTTCATATACACCTTTGAGATCTTCATTTTTAGCTCTATGTTGTGTTTTTCTATTTTTCATTAACTTCTGCTGATCACTTACAGCATAGAACTTCAACAGTTTATCCCTCTTTTTCTTCATGTCATAGATAGTGGTCATTCCAACACCATACCCTTCTGTAAGACATTTTTACACTTACACCTCTGTCCAATTTTTCCAACAGCTTGACTTTCTGTGCTGTAAGTAAACATGAATGCTTCCTCTTTTTCTTATCACTGTTACCCATAGGAGTATCTGCAGATTTTTTTGACATTTCCAACAATATCTTTGTACCACAGAGCAGAGAATAAACAAAAAACAGTGAGTAATGCACAGTCTGGCAGTGACAATAGTTTGTAACAAACTGGCACCAACCGAGTGTCAGAGCCCAGCTTGGGCAAGTGAGGTGAGGTGTGAAATTTTCCACTTATAATATCATGTTGCCACTCAGTAAAGTTTCGGATTTTTGGATTAGGGATGCTCAACCTGTATTGTGATAATGGTGAGTTTTTGATACCAGAGAAATTTGGGTTAGCTAATGTAAAGTAGGTGAATGGTAAATAATCAACCAAACACATTAAAACCTTTCCTGTTACCTGAAATATATACTAAAAATATACCAACAGAACACATTAAAACCAGTCTGAGCAGCTGTGATGTATATTTCAAATACACCACGGGTAATATTTGATTAACATTAAAAATAGATTTGAATAGTTATGTTTTGTTTTGCATTGGTAATATAGTTTTGGAAAACTAAATGAAAATCTTTGAGCATGATTTAAGAGCATTCCATTTACTAATGGAATTTAACCTTTAACGTGCATTCTCTCCGAAATTGCCCTTTTATGGTGTTTAAGAAAAAAAGGAATATAACTAGACTGGTGGCATTTTCCTTATCCATTGAAGTAAAAGATGATTTGAGGGTTTTCCAGGCATGATTTCACTCTATATACACTCAATCATGTTACTCGCTTAACTTTTTTTTCAAGGCATGATTTAACACCATGCTTACAAATATTTACGTATAACATATATTTTTACATTTTTTGTTTACGTTATTTACACAAAGAGCATAATCTATGTTTATGAATAAACAACAAACTTTTATTTTTCTTACTAAAGATATCAACTTTGATTCTAAGGAAATGGTTTATTTTATTAAAAAACTTTGGTGCACATGCGGTATTTTGCTCAGATTATGTACCATATGAGAATCCTCTCTAACATTATGTTGGTAACTGAAATGCACAGTATTTTTTCCAGCTGTGGCAGTAAGCTATTAGTGAAGACAGCAATCATCAGCTGGGATGTTACTTACTTACGAAAATCAGTCAGAAATTATGAATTAAGGGCCAGAAACATGATGTTATATGGCAGAGTTGAAGATATGCTGCAATATATATTTTTCAAAACCCAATTTTCTTTAGGTATAGAAAGAAATTGGTTAATATGCATTTTAATTGTTTGAATTTTGGAAAAAGTATTTGTGCATATGAGAGGTTGTCTTTGACGAGTCTGTATATTTGTCATTGGTTGGTACAAACTTGTTGAGAACCAACTTGCTCCAAAGGAGTCTTATCATTTCCTTGCTTTTGCATGAAGTGCAGCCTTGGACCTGTAAGAGCCCTAGAAAGGGTATAAGTATAGAGTTAGATTTAGTATTTAGAAATAAGCCTCTCTTACCTTCCCATACCTGGAATGAAGATACAGTCATCAGGGAGTACTTTTATTTTGGCTTATATTTCCAGGTGTCAGTGATCAGTAATGTTGAGACTGGTCATGATGACATGATCCATGATGCCCAGATGGACTATTTTGGCACAAGACTGGCAACTTGTTCCTCGGATCGATCTGTCAAAATCTTTGAAGTTAAGGGTTCTTCTCAAACTCTGATCGCAGACCTCAGGGAACATGAGGGACCCGTAAGTCTTACAGATTTGAGATTCTTTTCCACAGTGCTTCATTTTGTTATATAACTTTATATTTTGTTAATTGTAAGTATGAAAAGTTTAAAACAATTGTCAATTAGTTAAGAACTTAATGATTAGATAAAGGGTGAGGAAGACAAGTACTTCCTCAAAGAAAATACGAAGTGATATGATATCCTGCACCTAATTTTCCAAAATATTATCCTGAAGAATCTCTCATGCATGTGGGACACTTCCACATATAGAAGAGGGTTTTTAGTTTTCAGAAGCTGGAATTCACCAATTATGGAGATTCTTTTGCCATGGCCACCTTCAGCATCAGAGATCTATTGATAGAAAGAACCTAATATATTTTCAAAGAAACATTAGAGTAGCAAATATACCCTGGGGAATTAGGTATTTTTAGTGTCTTACATTCTGTAGGGTTAATTCCTCTAAGGTGTATGCATGTTTGCACTTGATTGACCCCACTGAAAGAGGGTGAAGTTCATCACACTAGAGATTTTAAGATACATAGAAGCATCAGATTTATCCTTGAATTTGAAACCTGCTTGATTAGATGTTAAAAAGAAATGCTGTATAGCATTATTAGAATGCACATGATTTTAGAATAAGTTTAAGGACTTCTGGTTACTTGGGCTTTAAAAACATAACATTCATTATATTGTCTCCCATTTTGTGTGGATGGCACCTCCTTAGATATTTAAATAAAGATGAAAATGGATTTTTAGTTCTGCTACTTGAAAAAACACCAGGCTCATATTCACCATAATGATTAACACTTTCTTGATTATGTCTTGCCATGTGGGTAAGAAGTTTGAAAAAGCATAACAGGTTATGTCCTCAGTGTTGGGAGTGTAGTATGGTAAATTACTAGCAATTATTCTCAAAGATGGTTAAAACATTTGATACACTTTCTCTCTGCAGGTTTGGCAGGTGGCATGGGCACATCCAATGTATGGGAACATTTTGGCATCATGCAGTTATGACCGGAAAGTGATAATTTGGCAAGAAGATGGTCATAAATGGAAAAAAATTCATGAGTATGCCAACCATGACTCCTCTGGTAATCCATCATATGTTTACTTGTCGATGATTAGTATTGTCAGCTTCATGTTCAAATTTGTTATTTCCTTTTTATGTCCCATTGATTGCATTTATGGATAGGGCTGAGAAGGTGACTATGTTTTAAGAATTCTGTTACCTATATCATGTTTTGCCACTGAAAAAATTAATGTTATGAAAAGGAAATATATTTTACTCTAATCTAGACCATATCTGGAGAAAATTTTCTCATCAGATTCCTTTTTTTTTCCCCATATTAAAGAATTATACTGTAATTACACTTAGTTTAGCTCTTTTTGTGCAATAGATAGTTTTCCTGTTACCTTGTATATCACATGAATGATCCTTTGGTAAATCTATGAATCCCCAGATTATTTTCCACTTGAGTGATCAGGGCCTGAACATACATGAAAGACATGCAACAAATAGAGTGAATTGGAACAGTGTGGGATACCAGGGTTGATTTGCTGTCAGTGGACTGAACCAGGGCATGTGAGATGTCTGGGGTAAACCATGGAAAGGTCTGTGGGGCCTGGATGTGGGTAGGGAGCTGTGGTTTCATTGCATTACATATGACAGCTAGAGACTGAGTGTTAACGAATGTGGGGTGGTGCTGGGAATGGAGTGAAGGCAAGCAAGTATGAATATGTACATTTGTATATATGTATGTCTGTTTGTGTATATATATATATATATATATATATATATATATGTGTACATGTTGCTATGTCTGTATATGTATATGAAGTTGCGCGTTCATATGCACTTTATTCGTATGTATATGTACATGTATGGGCTATGTACATATATGTGTATATGAGTGGATGGGTTGTTCTTCGTTTGTTTCTGGGCACCACCTCACTGATATGGAAAATAGTGATCAAGTATAATGAATATTAGATATCATGAAAGATATATCTTTTCTGAATATCATTATTGCAGAGAATGTATGGAAGTAGTGAAGTGGACGATGGTTAAACCATTGTTAGGAATCTGCTGGTTTCTTTGGTTAGCACTTGCCACTAGTATATGTTGCTCATTTGCAATTTTTTCTATAGTTTTCAGAGTTTCTTTACCTTTATTTACATCCATCAATGTTGGCCTTCATAATGTGCATTTTTTCTTGATACAGCATAGATTCATTAAGTATTTTTCCTCACCAATGTCCCATATTTGTAATTTACAGTAAATAGTGTCTGCTGGGCACCACATGAACATGGACTCATTCTTGCCTGTGCATCAGCTGATGGCTCAGTATCCATCTTGACTTCCATAGCACACACTTGGGAGTCTAAGAAGATTACCAATGCCCATTCTGTAAGTTATCACATGTCAAAGAAATGTACATCCAGCTTTTTATGTTATTAACAAGACATGTTGCTAACAGGCTGATTTTATTCTTTCTTACATGATTCCAGTCTCAAAAACCCCTTCATTGTTTTGTCGGGCTCCTGCAGTACTCGGGAATCTAGCCATGTCCATGGGTTGGGATCACATGTAATAGAGTGTAATAATGTTGCAAGTGTGTCTGTATGGAGAGAGAGCAGTACATACTTCCTGCTCCAAGAGTCCCCTTTGTCGTCATGAGGCTCCTGCAGTGCTCAGGAAACTGGCTGCATCCACAGACCGGGACCATAGGTTATAAAGTGTACAGTGTCTTTGGGTGGAGGGAGTCTGCCAGGGTGTGTGGGTGGCCCCCCCTTGTATTTTCAAAGACAGTTCATGGCTAAGGTTTATTGCATGTACAAGCATATGACACTTTCAGGATGAAATCATCATACATATGGTTCACTTAGACTATTTTGTGATGGTGTGAGCACCAGTAACCCAACTATCAGGCTATCTTGAGGGAAGGATGTTCTTTCTTTGCTCTTCTTGGCCACCTCTTGGCTGCCACTTCTATTTAGGAATTATGCTTCTGAGCAGTGTATTGCTTCCACCTGTGCTTGAAGATGGTTGACTCTTACGTTTCTAATGAGGAGAAACCTGAATCTCGCCTGGAAGTAATAAAATATGGGTACACATGAGAGTTTTAGGTGCACTGGGCTCTCAGAACACATAATGAGGTGGCTGCTTCTGCAACACCTTATCACTGCATCACCTCATTCAGGAGATCAACACTTTGTGAACCCAAGAGGTGGCTGCTTCTGCAACACCTTATCAGTGCATCACCTCATTCAGGAGATCAACACTTTGTGAACCCAAAACATAAACTTACAGTACTTCAGGAACCTTACTAATTCTATGCCCAGATCTCTTCAGAATGGTAACTAAAGCCAAGGAAAGACAAAGTGTTAAAATAAAAGTGTAACATCCCTTTGAAAATGTATGGGGAGGTGCAAAAGTTTTTTTTCCAGCCATTGTAGTGATGTGTGTGTGTTTATGACACTGCTTGACTTTAAATGAACATGTTTGCAGTGTTTCCAAGCAGAAATGAAATGGAGTGGGAATCAGGGGAAGGAAAGAGTTTCATATGACATTCTCTGTCCCTGATGTAACAGGCATCAGAACAGGAGCCACCAAAACATGATTTAGGGAAGAGAAGTATGGTACAAGAGGGGATGTACGATTCCATCCGAGCCAAGATAATTGGCACTGTACATATAGTATAGTGTAATGTATTCCAGCATCCAAAGTAATACCTGCTTAAATAAAAATCAGTAAAGAAGCCATGCTGGGATGACCACTGAGCTCTCCCAAAGCACTAAAGGTGGCATTTTGATGGGAGATATTGGGTGAGCATACCCACATTATTGGGACATAATAAGATTGTTATAAGACCTAGTGAGGGTAGATGTAGTGTTTGTATAGTGGGATAGTAGTAGTAGTAGTGGTGAAAAAAGAATCTGAATGTATTGGAAGATTGGTTGTGATATTCAGGAACTCAAGCTGGGTGATTTCATCATTTGTTGAAAATTATGATGGAAAAAAAGAAAGGACCTTGGCTCCACTGGGATCATCTAAGGCAGAGCCCAACCAATCCTTGAGGTATACACTGAAATCCCTTCATAGAGGACTTATGAACACGGATGTGAAGAGAGCAGTACTTTTGGAGAGAAAGCGAGAAAGTCAGAGATGTACATAAGTGAATTGGGGAAGGGGTTAATATACAAAAGATAAAAGCAGTCATAGACAGTTGAGAAATTTTGAGTCAGATGGCTTCAGAATTGGTGGACTCAAGATCGATGGTGTAAAGAATATGAGACAATGTTACAGTGGCATAAAAACCATCCTTGGAGCAGAAATTATGGTGAAGATTGAAATTAGTGATCTAATGGTTTAGAGAAGAAGCAGCTCAAGACAGGTGGGTTTCAGAGAGGACCAGACAGATGGCACTATTCTGTAGAAGGAATGTTAGATTTGAGACTTGGAGAGTTGCAGAAATAAGTAGAAAAAGACTCAGGGTCTAGGAGCTGTGTCTGAAGAAATAGGGTTTTCATGGGGTTTCTTCAAACCATCCACCAGTAGCCAAAATGTTTAGGAAATCTTCATGTATCCCTTTTTCATATTAGTGAGAAAAGGCATTCTTAACAGAATTTGTTCTTCATTACACTGAGGTACATTCGCTTATGGTTTCCAGATGGGCTGTAATGCAGTGAGCTGGGCGCCTGCTGTTGCATCTGGTTCAGCTGACGGCTCCGGTAAAACAGGACCTGCAGTACAACGTATTGTCACTGGTGGATGTGACACTTATGTCAAAATCTGGAGATTTGAAAATGCCAGTGGGGAATGGACGGAAGAGAGCAAGTTAGAGGGACACTCAGATTGGGTACGGGATGTGGCCTGGGCACCCTCCATTGGTCTTTCTCGCTCTATCATTGCATCTTGCTCCCAGGTGAGATATTTAACCAACTTTTTTATGTTTATGGATTTATGCTTATTGTACTTCCACAGCCAGGTTCAATTTCATTGACTAAAGGAGTAATAGCCCCAAATTTTGTGTAATAACTTATAAAGCCCATTACTTATAGGTAATACAGAAGACTAAATTATCAGTCAATATTTTTATTTTTTATTTCTAAGTAGTTATGAAACAATTGAATAACATAATTACTTATATTCTGCACTGGATGTCCATAATCTGCTTGCTTTTATGTCTAGGTTATTTTATTGGGCATGTATTCAAAATGTTTCTAAGATTTAAAAAAAGAAACCCCTAGAATTTCTTAGCTTACTGCTAGACTTAAGCACTATACTTGCGTCCAGCTGCCCTGTGGGTGCTTTATACCCAGTTTTGGTTTACAGCAAAGCAAGCATCTACTTACCTTGGAACTCATATTCTGTGTTTAGACAATGATGACCCTCTCTATTATTAAGCATCTCGGTGTCCATATCATGGCTCTTTCTTAGATGCTACACAGACACACTAACACACACATACTTGGAATAATATTATCAAATATTTATATACATAAACGCCCACACATACACATATACATACCTATACATTTCATCATATACATACATATACGTACACAGACATATACATATATACACATGTACATATTCATACTTGCTTTTTCATCCATTCCTGTTGCCACCCTGCCACACATGAAATAGCATTCCCCCTGTCCAGTGAGGTATCGCTAGGAAAAGATAAAAAAGGCCACATTAGTTCACACTGTCTCTAGCTGCCATGTGTAATTCATCGAAACCACAGTTCCCTTTCCATATCCAGGCCCACAGACCTTTCCATGGTTTAACCCAGATACTTCACATGCCTTGGTTCAGTCCATTGACAGCACGTTGACTCCAGTATACCACATCCTTCCAATTCACTCCATTCCTTGCATGCCTTACACCCTCATGTATGGTCAGACCCCGATCGCTCAAAATCCTTTTCACTCCAACTTTCCACCTCCAATTTAGTTTCTGCTTCTCCCTGCTCCCTCTACCTCTGACACATATATCCTCTTTGTCAATTTTTCCTCACTGAATCTCTCCATGTGACCAAACCCTTTCAACACACCCTCTTCTGCTCTTTTAACCACACTCTTTTTATTACCACACACATCTCTTACCCTTTCATTACTTACTTGATCAAACCACCTCACACCACCACATATTGTCCTCAAACATCTCATTTCCAACACATCCACCCTTCTCCGCACAACCCTATCTATAGCCCGTGCCTTGCAACCATATAACATTGTTGGAGCCACTATTCCTTCAAACATACCCATTTTTGCTCTCCAAGATAACGTTCTCACATTCTACACTTTCTTCTGCGCTCCCGGAACCTTCACCCCCTCCCCCAACCTGTGACTCACTTCTGCTTCCATTGTTCCATCTACTGCTAAGTCTACTCCCAGTTATCTAAAACACTTAACTTCCTCCAGGTTCTCTCTTCAAACTTACCTCTCAGTTAACTTGCCCCTCAACCCTACTGAACCTAATAACTTTGCTCTTATTCACATTTACTCACAGCTTTCTTCTTTCACACACTTTACCAAACTCAATCACCGACTTCTGCAGTTTCTCACCCGAATCAGCCACCAGTGCTGTATCATCAGCGAACAACAACTGACTCACTTCCCAAGCCCTCTCATCCACAACAGACTGCATACTTGCCCCTCTCTCCAAAACTCTTGCATTTACCTCCCTAATAACCCCATCCATAAACAAATTTAACTTATAACAATATAGTCAAATTAATTTCTTCCAGAAACAGTTTCTTTCAATTTCTTTCTCCTTAATTCCCTTTTTCAATATTTCCTTTGATTATTCTTTTGTTCAACCCCTCAATTCAATCACAGTACTTGGGGTTAATTTAGTCTGTGCTCATTCTTGAACTCAGAATCACTAAAATTATTGTCTGCTTAGAAAAAAAATATGGTGATTCTGTTAGGTCTCAAATGTTTTTGTCTTTGGAGAAGCTACTTAGACTTATGGAGGGTTGATCTGTCCCTGCACGAATTGCAGCACATTTATCTGTCTGTATGTGTGTGTGTGTATGTGTGTTGGGTGTGGGGGGTCTCTTCTTTCACATTTCTTCTTGACTGTACAATCTAATGGGTTTGGCTTTTATAGTTGCTGAGAGAGTTGCTCTTGTTAGGAAAATTTTTTGATTGCTTTTCTTAGTCCCAAGATCAGTTTGAATGAATGTAAGGAATTGTTAGATATATCATTGTTTGGGATCCATAGGTGCTTTGGATAGTATATCATTTGTCATTTTAAATAACAAGTTTTCTACTTCCTTCTCTTGTATACTTATGAAATGAGTTGTAAGGAAAACAAATATGCAAAATAGTCACCAGTTTCATAAACAGGTTAATGTCTTGTGAAAGTCAAACACAAGCTGCTGCTACTGATATTGCAGAATACAGGTTTTAGATTCCCCATTCCTTGTAGCCAGCATGTGTTACCTACTTCATAGTTGACAATATCTTCTGTCTTCCTTAGAGGTACCTTTTTCATTTTGTAGTTTCTTTCACTGGTGAAAGAATTTGATTCTTCAAGGCACATGTCCTAGTTTTGTTTCATTCTTATAGAGAATCATAGAGAGAGACTGTTGTAACAGCATGTGAATGTTGAGTCCATATTGTCATTACTATGGCTTACTGATGAGATATAGTTTTCTGAAATCCATTATACAAACTGGAAAAATATTTTGACTAAAAATTTGTATTTTTCAGTCTATTGGCTATGCATGAGTTAAAAAAAGGGCTGTACTTTGTACTTCCTTACTCCTGTTTGGGTTGGCCCATGGCACTTGTGAGACAGTATACAAGGGGTCAGCTCCTAATGGGCTGTCTCTGTGGCCACTTGTTGGGTAGAGAAGGTGGAAGGTATCTATTTATGTAAAGTTCCTTTAGTATATGCTTTCCAGTGGGACCAGCAAGATACAAGGCTCATACTTCTACTCACTCCATCAGAATTTAAGAAGTAAAACCATTTTTCACTCAAACATCTTTTCTCCAGTCATTTCCAAACAATATGCATCATACACATATGATTGTCTTTGATAACTCCAGATATAGCAGTGAAACAGCAAGGATAGGAACTGCTACCATTAGAATTTAGAAAGTAAAACCATTTGTCATTCAAACATCTTTTCCCCAGCCATTTTCAAACAATATGCATCATAAGCATGTGAATGGATTTAATAACTACAGATGTAACAGTCAAACAGCAAAGATAGGAACTGTTACCATCAGAATTGAGAAAGTAAATCCATTTGTCACTCAAACATCTTTCTCCTGTCATTTTCAAACAATATGCATCATATGAATATGAATGGCTTTGATAACTACAGATATAGCAGTCCAGCAGCAAGCTTAGGAACTGCTACCATTTGTATGGCTCAGTGATTAGCATACCCAGCTCCCACACAGATCAGCCAGAGAATCTTTATTACCTGCATCACAGAGAAGACAGCAGCCCCATGTTCTGTCAGAGTTAACTCTTGTCCATAACTCTAAATGAAGAATAGCAAAACACATGCAGCAGCCAGCATCTTTGTTGCATACATACAGTAACTGGATAGTAACTAGTTAGATCTCTTGTTTATTTTTGAGTACTGAGACCTTGTTTTTTATTCTTGTGCATCGTAGGGAGGTGGAAATCAGGTAAACTAATTCCCATTATCAATTTTCTCCAAATCCTCTGTCTTAGTTAAGAGTGTAATTGAACTATCAAGAGTAACTGTGTTGTATAGATTATTTCATTGTACAGTACTTTGCTTTTTATGTATTAAATAATTTAAGATTGCATTTAAGCAGGGCTTCAGCTATCTGTTGATTTTTATTCCCAATCAAAAATGGAAGATATGAAAAAGAGCAACTACATAAGTAACAAAATTTGCTGGTTGGTAACAACATTATTGTTATTCAATATTCTAATGATTTAGGTCTTTGATTCAGCTGAGATCTTTATATACTTATCCTTGAAGCATGTGATATGATTTTTGCAGTTTTTACATCATATTCATTAATATTTATATTATAAAAAAATCTGTTAAGAAATGTTTAATACCATGAAAGTTAAACCATAGCATCTCATTATAGTTCCTCCAATATGTTCGTTACATAGCAATGATAATGTATTTGAAAGTCTGCTGAGGTCCTAGCTGTAATGGTATCTCTTGTATTCTGGTCTTCATTGGTGTCAGTGCAGATACATCACTTTGAAGTGTGTGGAGCATTTGGAAAAGAGGTTCTTGTTCACTTAGATATTGTGGTGATGTTCTCAGGTTGATTGGTCAAAGTCATCGAATGCCACTTAACAGATAATGAATGTTAATGTTCCATGTTTATGAGAAGTACTTTTCCAAAAGACATCCTTTTAGTGTACAGAGGTCATATGTATTCATGTTTTTTGCAGTTATGTAACTTTTGTTAATGTCTATGTGGCATATCAGGTACCTGTAGTTCCCTTGTGTAGAGCTTTTCTGTGATACCAGTTGTGTTTCCCATGTAGGTATTTTTAGCATACGTTTTTCATTACCAGCCTCAATTGGTTTATATGCCAGTATTAGCAGGCCTCAAGTTGCATAGTAAATTAAGAATTTCTGATTTTTATTTAGCAGTTTTGTAAATTTCTCTTCATGATTTAAATTTCTTTTCATGAAAACTAAAGCTTAGATTTCATTATAACATTTATGAACTAATTAAATGGATATGTAGTTTTTCCTCTGTACTTTAGACAATACAGGGTGTCATAAAATGAATTTATGGCAAAGATCTGTAATTACAGTTCTTGACAGGATTTGGAATATTGCACAAGATCTACCCCAGCATAAAATTGGCATTTTCTAGAAACAACATAAAAAAGATTATCTTTGGCTGGAGGCTTAAAAGAATCTAAGCTGTAACTCTCTCTTCTAGTCTACAGCTTGTTCAGTTACAGATTACCAAGGACTTTTTTAACTGAACCCTAAAGCTAACCACTGAAATTTATCTACTCTGTAACTGTATCTAAACTTTACTGCACTAATGGAGTGACATCACTATTTTCTGTGAGGCTTACTAATATTTAACCTAGAATATATATTTTTTCTGTCCAAAAGGAAATGATCTTTACAAAGACCAAAGAGATAACTTCACTGTCCAGTGAAGTCTGTCATAGGACTACTTTACCATGCATAAAAAGACACTGCAAGTTTTGTTGTTAAGTAAGGAAATGCAGACAATGCAGAAACAACAAATCCTGATTTCCTCAAGGAAACTGAGTTATCACTTAGTAGTTAATTTTGAAGATGCACTTGCTGATAAATCCTCCAAGTCAAACATAATATGAAGAAAAGTAGTTTCAGTTTTTAATACACCAAATGTAGATTCTACACATCAAGGGCATTGATGCAGTCATTAGATTCCAGTAATTGCCTTATTTTTCCTGTTTGAAAGTTTCACATTCATCAGTCACACAACTGCTCCTCTTGCTTAGTGGACACAGATGACTGTACTGTGAGACATTTCACTGAAGTGTGTGTTGAAATACTAGGGCAAATGTTAGGATAGTATAGGACTAGGAGGGGTAGGGTTTGCCAGCATGTTGACACCTTGAAGGGAGACTGGGGAGGGATGGGTTAGGTATATTTTGAATCAATAGTCAAAAATCAGTAGACTTATTTTTATGATACTGATTTTTCTTAATGAAGTTCTTAGATCAGGAAGTTCTCAGGCAGTCAGTTGAAACCCACACTGGAAAAGGAAAATTAGATCCTCAGACTAGTTCAGTTTCATGCTTATATATCTGGTTAGACAGAAGCCATATATATATATATGTATATAGTGTATTGTTAGCAAAATATTGATGATACCCTGCATTTATCTGCAAAGCTATTTAGTATTTAGTTTCAGTGGAATTTCAGGGCAAATTATTATTTTGCATGAGATTGAGCATACTATTTTACTCTATGCAAATTACTAATTGCGTAGAGGAATTCACTCCCCATATTAACGTGCATGTTCGATTAAATCACATTGTACATTATTATGTGGAAGTTTTCTGAGTTTAGTTATATTCTTGCTGATCTCTTATTCTTAGGGGAAAAGAGGAAAAGTGATAACAACAAAGATGACTAGTAGATGATATGTAAAATCCAGAGAGCAATAATAATTTACAACTCATGAACATTTATGTAACCATGGCCTTGACAATCAGTGATGGTTTTACAGAGTCACCATCATGGGGCATCGCATGGTGGATCAACGATATGCTCATCCCAGAGATATTTGTTGAGAGAGGCCAGACGTATTACTTCACTGTCCAGGGTGGCAATGATCACACCAACAGTGCCAGGTATGAATAAGTTTATGAAATCAGTTTACAATGTAGTTGAATCTAAGTGTTCAGAAAGGATTACAAGAAAAGGGATACTGCTCACTATATTAGGTTCAAGTAAATACGTGGAAAAGATTGAAGAAGGGAACTAGCATTGAATCATAATAAATCATGTTGTTGCAGCTGAAGAAAATTATAAAATTTGGATACAGAGATAGTAAGTTGAATGTTGTTCATTTCTGAATATGGAAAAAGTAAAGATTATGACATTAGATACATAAGTAAATGAGTGAAAAAGGAGATAATGATTGTAGTAGTGGTATTACGGCCATCTTCAAGTAAAGTACGATTAAGGCATTGGGGGAATGCGGCAGGAAAATGAAAAAGGGTAGGAAGGAGAGATTAGATTTGTATTTGATGGAATGAGGAGAAAAAAACTAAAGAATATGAAGGCTTATACTGTACAAGTGCCTCCAGAAGAACTGTCAAGGAAAGTTAAGGATGGGACAAAAAAAGGAGCATAAGGAGTGTAATAAGAGTGAAGAGAATTATCAAAGGAGGGGAAAAGAAAGTAAATACCATAATATCCCTGTGAGAAACATGAAAGTAAGGTTTATCGAAAGTAAGAAACCAATTTGAAAGGAGTTGCAGAAAAAGTAGGGAAAAAAATAGTAGAAATGGGAGAATAAAGTGCAGAAAGATGCTTTTTGAAATGAGATATTAGGATATCAGGAGTACTTAAGAAAGCTGATTGCATCAGATGGGAGTGATGCAGCAAATTATGCATGGAATTGGGTAGAGAAGGAAGGAAAATTACTGTAAAGGAAATAGTATCCAAGATGAGATACAAGTATCTATATTTTGGTTAGAGTTGGGAAAACCCTAGAGCGAATAGTATAACAACAGAAACGTTGCTGAGTAAAGGTAATGCAATGGCAGAATGGGTGCACAATGTATATGTTTATGGGAAAAAGGGGGGTGTCAGATGTGTGGATAAGAGCAAAAATATACAAATGAAAGAATGAGTATAAAGATGTTAAAAGAATCAGCTTACTGAGGTCACCAGGGAAAGTATAGTCTGCACAATATATATCCAACAGTTACCATTTAAAACTAGGCTTTCATTCATCAGGTTTTATTGGAGGGAAAAATCCTGTTACTTATTCATGTTGGTGTTATCATATATCTTGCAGCATGGTACAGTTGTAAATGTCAGATAGCATAATTTGATGCCCTAGTCCTCCCCTGCCCCTACAACATTGAGATTGGAGAGATGCAACTTTTGCTTGCTTTCCTTGTGTTTAATGATATTTTTCCTATTTCTTGACAAACCGAAATTCTTTTCTACCTGTTACTGACCATGGGTCTTAATAAGTTGTCCTAGGAAGAAAAGGCCTTATTCTTACTTGGAAGCAATTACATGTGTCTGCTGGCAAAATTTCAAGACAGACTGGCTGGGCTGACTTCACCATCCAGATAGTCTTAACTTCCTTTCATTGTTATCCCTTCTTGAAAAGCAGAGTCTGGGTGACCTTATGAAGCATGAGGCATTGAAGAACCCATCCTTATAATGTTATCAATCACCTAAATGGTCTTCCTAGGTTGACCAGGTTTGATGATGTTAGAGGGAAGAAGAAAATGCATTCAGATGGTGAATTCAACCCTGCCACTACATTTTGAAATTCACTAGTAAAAATATTTCCTTGCTCCCAAGCAAACTGTAGATCTTTTCTTCCTGGAACATTCTAAGAACCCTTGGTTATTTGTTGGTTGAGGAAAAAACACCAAGAACAGAAATAGTGAAGATATCACTAAATACAAGGACATTGAGCAAAAGTTGCATTCCTGCTTATTCAGTACCACAGGTAAGGGGGATTAACTGAGGCAACAAATAATGTCATCCGACTTCTAAGACTGTAACATGCTGCAAGACATACGACAACCCCACTGCAAGCGATTAACAGGATTTGTTCTGCAAATAAGACCTTATGCATGAGAGCTTTATTTCAAACAGTAATCATCAAAATTCTTTTGCAGAGACTGTATATGGAAGATTATTATTCAGAGGGTAAAGAAGGTAACATGAGAGCAGTATTAGTGAAGATCAGGGCAGAAAGGTAGAGGATGTGTAGATTGATAGTCTCACTGAAGATGTCAACAGAAAAGTGTATAGGAAAATGGAGAAACTTGTATGCAGCATTCATGGGCCTAGAAAAACCATATTACATCTAGATTGTAATGTATTGTAAGAGGTAGGGAAAATCGATGGGGTAGAGAAAAAGTTGCTAGATGAGACAAAATCATTTTGCAAAAATATTAAAGCATGTGTGAAACTGGATGGTAGGTTAATGGAAAGTTTTAACAGATGTGGCAATAAGAAATGGTGTGATTTCATCTTGGTTTTTCAGCATACATATGGATGGCTTTTAGAGAAATTAAAACAAGAATAGAAAGGATAGCAGGTCTTGAATTAGATGGAAAACTCATTTGGTAGTTACCATCTTCTTTGCAGATTATTTTGTGTTGCTGAACAGTAATTATAGGTAGTGGTGAATTAGTTCTGTATGGAGTGTGTAAAAAGTTGAATACTTTGGTTAGAGTAAAATAGTGGTTTTTGAAAGAGCAGAGAATTAAATGATAGGCTTTGTGCACCATACTTCAGAATGAACAGAAATATTAAGCTGAAGTGCAAGGTTAGGTTGGGTGGCACACTGTTGGAAGAGGTTAAGAATTTAAGTACTTTGGTTGAGTATTAATGCAAGTATGGCACAATGGAAGGAGAAATAAGTTGGTAGATATCCAGATGATGATGATCTGAACCTGTCTATCTATCTATTTATTTAACTATCTACCTATCATTCTATCTTTGTACATCTCTGATGCCCAATTCCTCCAGGAAGTCCCATCAATGGGGTGGCCATGGTAAAAGAATCTCCATTCATCCATGTCCTTACATGACTCCCTTGCATACACCATTCCATCATTCTTCCCCCATTTATCTCTTTCCAGTACTCTTCCACTCTGTTTCCCCATAACACAGGTGGTCTTCCTTTCACACTAACCCTTTAATTGTCTGATCATACACTCCAAGTTAACTCCTCTTGCAATCTTTCCACTTGCCTAGACCACCTCAAAGTATTATGTTTCACCTACTACCACTCATTCCCTTTGCATTCCTTGTCATAACAAATATATCTGAGCCCTGGGAAGAATTATGAAAGGGAAAGCTGTGATACTGATTGTAAAAGAACATGGATTGATGTAGAGCCTATTCCTGCCAACCCTAACTTATGGATATGAAAAAAGGATGTGGAATAAAGCAGAGAGCTCTAGGATGCTAGCTGCTATGAGCTATTTGACAGATGCTAATGGTGTAAGCAGATGAAATAGAGTATGTAATCCTATATAGCGTATAAGAGATATAGGATGTCAGAAAGAGGGAAGTTCATGGGGTGTGGTGTCACAGAGTAGCTTAAGTAGAATATATCTTGCTTTGGTTTGGTCATGTGAAGAGAATGCATTCTAATAGAATAGTTAAGAAGATATATAAGATTGAAATAGAAGGAAATAGAATGAAGGGGAGAAGGCTGGTATCCTGAGAAGGAAAAGGAAGGGAATATATCAAGAAGAGGATTTGGGAAGATGTGAGGGGGATGAAGCATTCTGTTCCCAGGAGAGAACAGCATCAAAGATACAGATAGGTACCATAAAAAAAACTGAATGGAAGCTGCCAAAGTTATTGTATGCATGGTGATGCTGTGTCATTTGCTCAGAGGAAGAGTTGGATAGAATGGTAGATTATTTTGACAATGTATATAGGAGGAGGCTTCTTCAGGTGAATGAAATGATAGCAGGACACTAGTTGTTGAAAAAGAGAGATTGGCATGCTAGATTAGTTTGATGAAGAACTAGAAGTTATAGATGAATTTGAATATTGAGAATAAAGTTTGGAAAAAATGGTTGAGAAAGGTGAAAGTGAATGTGAAACCATGCAAGGGATAAAACATGGAGGTGCACTGAAAGCTCTAACAAATGGAAAAAAAATTGGGCATAGAGAAGATGCTTGCATGGAGGCTTTGTCCCAGCAATGAAGCATGGCTGTGAAACAAAACATTCATTGGTCAAGATAGGTAAGAAGTAAGAGTGGTAGAGATAATGCTTAGTATAGTATATTTGGAATTATGAGGATGGACAGAAGGAAGGATGAAGAATTGGGGTTATGTGATGTAAAGTCATTTGAGAGGCACACAGAGGGAATCTTTTTAACATGGCATGATAGGTTGGTAGAAAAGATATATTACAGTACAGTAGAGGGTACGAGGAGGAAAGGTAAACTATACAAAAGATGGATAGGTGTGGCATGAACATTGATCACATCTAGTGATATATCAAATGAAGATGTTAGAGGAATGACCAGAAATCAGATGCAATGGAAGTATCTTGTATATGGAGGTGGCATGGAGGTAGATATTGGTGACAGATGATGAATCAGTTAATGTGTAAAGTGAAAAACTAAGAGGCACTGTTATAAAATGATAAAGTTCATGTTCCACTTTGATACACTGGGCTAAGACCAAGATTGTGTTTGAGTGATGTTGCAGAGGTTTTATATGCCTGATTATCAGATCAAACTGGAAAAATAGTAATGTTAATGAGCAGATAGACATAACTGTAAGCAAAAGTTAACTTTTCAGTGGTGCAGGTTATACTAAGAATTACATATAACTTGGAATGATGGGGTTTTTCCCTTCTGAATTAATAGATAGTCCCCAGAAGAAAGTCTGGGTATACCAGGTTTAGGCAGTATGTTAGGAAAATATAATATGCATGATACACCATTTATTATTATATGTAAAATCTAATAAGTAAGAAAAAAATATGCTTTTAAGTATGAAAAGCATGTTTCTGCAAAGGAGTCTTGTAAGAATTTGCATGTGTAAATAAGGTCATTGATGCCTGATTGACTTCATTTGGGTATCCCTCTCCTTTCCATAGGACAGTTGTGTACTTAGTTTTGCTGTACTATCACAAGGCCTCCTTGTTTGTAAATGAGATCCCTACTTTGACTCACTTTCTGGCTCCCAGTACTGCTGAACCTATTTTCTTAGTGTTTTGTTCCCAAAGTTATTTTCTGTGCCTTTATTCACTGTTTTTGTTTCAGTATTCCTGGTTTTCTGTCTGTCATTCTTCCATCGTCACTTAACAATTATATATCCTTCACTTAATTGTGATCCCTTTGTTTATGCTCTTATATGTGTTCTTTTCTTGTGTTAGTTCTAAAGGCATTATTTTGCATACCCATTGTGAAGGACTTTCCAAGCTGCAAATGAGTGGATTTTTATAAGAAAATGTTCCTAAAAACTAAGCTATCAAAGAATATGATGGTACTGTATTAGATTATGGATAGGAGGTGTCATGTCATGGCTTTGTGTTCTAGGGAGAATGTTTTAGTGTAATTCTGTATATTATACACTCTGACATTCATATCACCATATATTGCACCTCTCACATTGTTGTAATATCGCTGTGACTAAATCTGCAGGTATCATCCATTATACATCACTGACTCCCCTGAAGGTGGTTTTCGTCAGAAGACAAGTGAAGAACAGAGACAAGAACGGGTTTTTGCTGGTATCTCCTATTCCAAAATGGGCACACCAGAACCAACTGCAGGTATGTTTGGCAGGGAATTTTGTAAGTAAAATGGTTTTGAATCCACTTAGAATATTTGAACTATCAAAATATCTTGATGAAATAAACTTTAATAGATGAAGTAAACTGATGAGGATTACAGCAAGTAACCATCATCATCTAATATAGATATTTCTAAATAACTTTATGTAAACTTGTCTTTGAAATTATTATGGAACTATATTCCTCTCAATAACTTTACACATCTTGAGTCTAAAAGTTCACTAACTTTCACTGCAAACATTTCTTCTAGTCGGAGGTATGTGCGAGTGGCGACACATGGGTGTAGATGCATGGGAAGACAGTTTATCTTTTGATGAATACAAGGAAACACTATACAAGAAATGTGATGAGGATCCACCAGGCTCACTAGTATGGACAGTGGAAGAGGACACTCCAGACCTTGTTTACTACCAGGTAACAGGAAAATTGAAAATTCCTCCATGATAAGGTTTCACTTTAAGATATTATCTGTTTTTTTAATTGGAACAGATACTCTCATAGTAGATACATATGACTGGTATATTCCAATTTAAAGCATAAGTTTTGAAAATCCTGTAGGATCATGCAGATTCTTGTTTGATTTTTAGTCTTTAAGGGCATACATTCTGTCGTGTAAAACATTTTTTTGTGGAATCACACACACACACTATCAGTGTGAAGGGTATTAAATGAAAGATTTACACTATCCAGTGGATATAATTCCTTGAAAGGATCCATAGGCTTTCATATTACTACAGATGACAGTGATAACCTTAAAAACAAAAAACATAGTTTTGCAATATCCTATTTGCATAGTTTAAAGGGTCATTCTGCAGTCATGGAGTCCCAACATTTGAGCTTTCTCTACCATCATACGACTTCTTAAACTACTGTGTAACGACAGCATTCACATTTTCATAACTTGCTTTATTTCAGTCATCGACTACTCATATACTAAAAAAGAATTTCACATCCTTCTAAGAAGTTTCATGTTTAGCTTATTGTTATGGCTTCTACACATGCCTTACAACATTAATTTAAACTTTTCACTGCTTCTGCTTCCACAAAACATCTCTCTCAACCCTAACATATGCCTTCTTCAGATCCATAAATGCCACATACAAATTCATCTGTTTTACTAAGTATTTCTCACACACATTCTTCAAGGGTAACACCTGGTCCACACATCCTCTGCCACTTCTGAAACCACACTGCTCCTCCCTAATCTGATGTTCTGTACGTGGCTTCACCCTCTCAATCAATACCCTCCCGTACAACTTACCATGTATACTCAACAAACTTGTACCTCTGTGGTTTGAACATTGGCCTTTATTCCCTTTGCCTTTACAGAATGGCATTATACATGCATTCTGCCCATGCTCAGGCACTTGACCATGATCCATACATACACTGAATATCCATACCAACCAATCAACAACACAGTCATCCCCTTTCTTAAATTCACCTGCAATACATCCACTCCAGCCACCTCACCGCATTTTATCTTCCACATGGCTTTCACCACCTCTTCTCTCTCTCTTCACCAAACCACTCTCCATTGCTCTCTCACTTTGCATACCACCTTGACCAAAACACCCTACATCTGCCATCCTGTCATCAAAC
>JAUUDZ010023541.1:0-11205 GCA_032361705.1 Panulirus versicolor | reverse complement strand
TATATATAATGATGAAGCAATTATTCCATGAAACCCTGAGACATGAAAAATTAGAGATTAGAAAATAAGTGAAACATTTAAGCCAGTCTAGTATATAATCACCTGACCAGAGGCGTCATCACGCAAGCTGAGGGCTTGGAACAGTTCACGGTGTGTTCAACGTTACGATCTCGAGTCTCATGATCATTCACCAGTCGACAGCCATTACATTTAATGACACACACACATACCAGGGACTTGTAAATCCTTTATGCGATGGGCGGCCTTCTGACACCAGGCCTCCCAGGCTAACCATTTACCGTGGTGCGTCAGTGCAGTGGGCGGACCTCCCCACCCCAGGCAGGGCAGACTCTCCCTGCAGCCTGCCGGTGGAGCCACGACACCTGCATACAGCACCACTGGAGGTCACAGGAGCAGACTGCTTCAGCTGGGACTGTGGCGGCACGACCTGCAGTGAATCATGCCCACCCGACCATAACATCGTCAGGGACATGTCAAGTTACCTCAGGAAACAACACGTCATTAATGTAACGCTGGGTTATGTTAGGTTAGAACAGTCCTGGTTGTTCTTGGTTTGAATCCTTCCATAGCTGCGGTCTCCACCAACAGGGGGATCTGGACTCCTCACACCCGTCTAGGAAAACAATTCCTTCACTCTCGTTGCCAGACTGTGGTGTGACTCGCTGCTCTCGTGAACTAGTAAAAATACCCTGGCAACGGGAAACGAACATCCTTGTGTCATGGTCGATGATTCCTCTCCACCGTTATGACTCGAGGAAACATAATCCTTTTTAGAAGCAGACGGAGTTGTTCGTTCAGATATAAGTAGATGACCTTGATCCATGATCTGATGTTTATTACTACACACACACACACACACACACACACACACACACACACACACAAAGTTATTATGAAATAACGCGAGAATATATATTATACAAATGAAATAAATACAGATATCTTCCAATGGACGTCGATATCATTTCTTGAAGTGGGCCATAATTGCTGATCCATGCGACTCAGACATCGATTCTGGAGACGTTTTGATGTGGACAGCCATACCGTTGGTCTTGTAGGTTAGAGTTCTTCATATAACACAGGTTTTCTTACAATTTTTTCCCTTCATCTTGATCACACGTTAGTTGCCCTTAAGGACAGCAAGGATGACCTACGCGAAGCTTTGTCGCTCAGGTGGGTCGCCAGAACTCTGCCGTACGGATGGGACGAGTGCAACCACGAACCTCACCTTTCAGTTGGTTGATGAAATGAATCGATCGCCTGAGACACTCGGGTTCCCACTCGTTCCATCTGAAGAACAACAGAGTCGCTCAAATGTTAATGAAACTGTATTGTTTCACTTCATTTCTCAAGCGCTTCGTACAGTCGCCTGATGATACTGACCAAACTAGATGAATGTCAAAACTTGGACCTTGTTTGCAATAAAGCACTGGTCAGGCCACAGGGTAACACTGATGTCCATTCATTCCTCTGATCACTGCCCCATGAAGCGTGGAACTCCTGTCCCATGGACATTCTTGCCACTGCCCCATGAAGCTTCAAACCCATGATCTGAGAAGATTCGAACCATAGTCTTCTGAAACCTTAAACCACAGACCCGTGAAGGCTCGAAACACTGTCCAGACAGCAATTGAACATCTCTCCCTTGAAGTCTCGAGCCTCTGCCCCATAACGCTTCGAACCTCGTCCAAAAAGATTCAAAGCACTGTCCAATAAATCTTTAAAGTAGTGTGTAGTGAAGCCCATAACATCTTTGAATTCACGTCCTCGGACCCTGCTTTCGGAAACTGGATTCGTCTCACCGTTGGCTCGGCAGATGGCTGAATTCCAACAGAAAGAGGAAGAGGAACGCGTGCATTTGGATACTGGAGACGGAGCTTAAGCCCAGAAACGTGATCCTTGGCTCTGATGCTCATTTCCAGGGGCTTGTAAAGATCTTAACCTTAGAAGTCAAACTGTTCGACGTCGAGTGAGATCGAGGCAATTCGCACACACACATGGGACGAAATTAACAGTTTTCATCCTGATAAGGATCCCTTTACCCTGACATCTCGAGGAATGGGCACTGGAATTTGTCAGTGTGTCTGTACGATTGGCTGTGTGTCTATATCCATGCATGGCGGCAGGCGTGGACCTGTTAAGCAGGTGCGTGCAAAGTGTTCACCTCTGCCTCGGTAACGAGTGTAACCCTGGCAGCCCAGTGGGTTTTATACCCAGCTGGCCACAGCGACGTTCACGCCTCCCCCCCTGCACACGGGGCGCTGGGCCCAGGTACTACTGTACCACTGCTGTTGTTGTGTTATGGAAGATAAATGGAGAGGTCGATATCTTATTATACATATGGAGATCACATGATGATTTGTGCATGCTAATCCGACATCGTTCGATAAGAAAGGATTTATAGACATGATTATAGGGTATTTGGATTGTGACGGTAACTCTACAGATATAGGGGATCAATATTTCTACGATATTCATGTGTATGTAACGGGGGGCCACAGGTTAGGAGGTATTACGTGATGGTGCGGCAGAGAACCATATGCGTCTGTTCTATGCATACTGCTGTGATACATGACGCAGCTTGTATCTGCTGTGATACATGACACAGCTTGTATATCCTGTGATACATGACGCAGCTTGTATCTGCCGTGATACATGACTGAGCTTGTATCTCCTGTGATACATGACTGAGCTTGTATCTCCTATGATATATGACGCAGCTTGTATCTCCTGTGATATATGACGCAGCTTGTATCTCCTGTGAGACATGACACAGCTTGTATCTGCAGTGATACATGGCACAGCTTGTATCTGCTGTGATATATGACACAGCTTGTATCTGCTGTGATACACGACATAGCTTGTATCTGCTGTGATACATGACACAGATTGTATCTGCTGTGATACATGACACAGCTTGTATCTGCTGTGATACATGACATAGCTTGTATCTGCTGTGATACATGACATAGCTTGTATCTGCTGTGATACATGACACAGCTTGTATCTATAGTGATACATGACACAGCTTGCATCTGCCGTGATACATGACACGTATTGTATCTCCTGTGATACACGACACAGCTTTTATCTCCTGTGATACATGACACAGATCTCATTACTGACGTGATAAGTAACACAGATTTTGTACCTCATTTCAGACTCGTGAGGTGTGATTATGATACCTGGACCCCTGGCGACAAGTGTGCCAACCAACCAGTTAGTCTTCAGGGGAAGGAAAGGTTAGTGAATATCTCTGTTGTCATCCCTTCGATCACGACTGTACGACCCTTGATTACGGCGGCACGACCCTTGACCACGGGGGTATGATGGCGTGACATTTTACCAGACACAGACCCGTCAGTTATACCCAAGGGTCGTACCCTTGTGCTCATAAGGTTAAGCACGTCAGACGAGCCTCTGGTGTGGATCTTTTGGTTCTGGCCCGGCTAGTCATTTGCCCCCTAAGTATGGCTTCGAGTAATGCACTGAGGAAGACGTATGGGGGATGATCATGTAAACATGACACCTGCTGGTCGTGTGAGGTGCTCAGACTTGGGTGGTGATTCATATCCTTCTGTGACACACGCTGTCACGTTTCTCACCAGCTCCCACCACAGCCTCGTGGTAACCACGTGACGTTTCCTGCCAGCTCCCACCACAGCCTCGTGGTAACCACGTGACGTTTCCTACCAGCTCCCACCACACCCTCGTGGTAACCACGTGACGTTTCCTACCAGCTCGTGGTAACCACGTGACTGTAATATAGTCATTTATCAAGGGATTTATCTCTTTCGTTGATGCTGATGACTACGTTGTGTACGCTGACGTTCATACTTTCGTATACGCCAGTTGGTTTCGGTGTGTGGTTCACCTCGACCCTAGACAGGTAGTGTCGGGGATGTCAATCGCTTTATGATGATAATTAACTTTTGGAACTGTGTATTTGGCTCCTCACGTAGCTCTTACTATGTCATATTAACTTTGCCAAGTTCGTCATAATAATCCGCTTCCTTACATGTATTTTGTTCTTGTTTATCTATCTTATTTCGTGTCATCCTCTGATTTATTTACAGTGTCTCTTTCCTCCTGGTTGTGTTGGCGGTTCCTTATTTTGCCGCATCAGTTTCGTGCCTTCTGGTATCTCTCCTCGACCATATCGTTACGACAACGACAGACGTTGGGGGTCAGTAAGGGGGGGTACGATCCCCACGGATTTCTTACCATTTTGGGTAGAGTCATCCCTACACGTCTGGTTGTCCCTTTTCCACACACACACACACACACACACACACACGGTTTGCGGCAGGACTGAAGCCCTTCCCTTGGCTGTTGTCTTTCCTGAACACATTCCCTCGTCTGTCTCTTCACCTTGACCTCTTCACATTCCCTGCTGCGCCACTGTCTTTCTCCTCCAGAATACTTACTCACAGATTTCAACTTAATCTCTTGAAATACCGTGTTCTCCCAGGTTCCTGGTCTCACCTCTCCCCCCTCACACACACACACACACACACACCAAACACCACCACCACCACCACCACGGTTCCCATTTTCATATTGTCTGCTGGAGAAGTCCACTTACAAACAACAGCAGTACACTTATAAACAACACCAGTACACTTATAAGCAACATCAGTACACTTATAAGCAACAGCAGTAGACTTGTAAACAACAGCAATGCATTTATAAACAACAGCAGTACACTTACAAGCTACAACAGTACACTTACAAACAACAGCAGTACTTATAAACAACAGTTCGCTCATACAGGCTACACAAACAAAAACAACAGTTTACTCATTAACACTAGTTAGATAATTGACAACCACCGAATGCTCAAAACTCATGCAGTTACACCCTCAGCCAGATACCCATTTTCGGTAACTGATGTCATTTTGCATGACACTGTAAATAACGACTCCATCCAGTGTTGACAGTGTGGTCAGTCATGTGTTTATGCAAACGTTTCCACTGCACAAGAGTTTAGGTTCATGTATGTAGTTGATGGAATGAATGAATATCAGAGTACACAGCAGTCACAGCTGATACAAGTGGAGCAAATGTGAATGGTGTGTTGTGGTGCCTTCCCTCAGGGAAACTGCGTCTCTTATCTCTTCATTGGTGAGTGAGTTCCCCGAGTCCTTGCCCTCTACCTTGTGTCTTCGTTCGTGACTGTGTTCATCAGGAAGGACCACATGTAGTTCATCTTCACCACGTCTGGCCTCGAGTGAACCTATGATGCAGGGAATAGATTCACTCGTGTGTCATTTTGAGATCCGGGTTGGCCTTACCCACTGAACCCTCGCCTGTAGTGTACATTACCTGAGGGTATCTTCCAATGTCCGAGTCTCGTGATGCTCTTCTTACTAACTGAATCCTCCGTCCCTCAGACTCGCCGTATTCTTAGATTGATATCATGACTAATTAAGGATGATGAAGCCATCTTCTTGTCATCTCTTCGTGGTATTACAACCGTCTCTGTACGCTGTAATCTCGGTAACTCCTCACTTGGTTCAGGCGGTCATCCTTACTACTGCTGCCACAGATCTCGTTTACATCAGTGCCATTGTTCATCATAAACTCTTCAGTAACCTTCTCTTGATGTTTCATTACATCCTTACTGAGCTCGCACGATCTGCGCTGAGTCTGTGGACATACCTGGTTGCTGCGGTCGCTTCCCTCACCCCACCTCTCTGTGTCTCAGCTCCCCTCCGGCCTTGGTTGTTTAGCTCTGGGTTTCCTGGACCTTCGAGAACAATAGTGGCGTTTATGACGTTGCTCCAGGATCCTCCTCAGTTTTTTTTTTTTTTCCAATTTATCTGAGGGATGTGCTGTTATTGCTCATTCCTCGTCCAGTTTATTTCCAAGTGTTTCCTCTTCTTTCAATTGATCCATCATTCCTCTCTGGCTGCACATTACTCCTGGTGACCAAGTTGGTTTTCCGCTTGTGTCTCTGTGAACACCTGTGGTGACCATTCTCCTATCATGACTGCCTCCATCCTCGACCGAACTTTCAGAATATCTGATTCACTGTACCCCGTGCATGCCTTTCACCCTCTTGCTCTCAAAAACACTCATAGAGAAAAACAAAACTAGGAAATAAAAAAGTAGTATATTCCTAGACAACACAAATACGCTTGAAAGTATACTTATGAAAAATAGCAATACTCCAAAAGAACATAAAATACAACACATTAAAAAAACAACAAACCACTCAATAAGAATATTAATTCAGACAACAGTGCACTCAGACAGTAGTATCACACTAAAACATTAGTCTCACAAAAATAATAGCCCACTCGCAGGCAACAATAATAGTCATAGCAACACTTCATTCACGAAAAAAGCAGTACACTTACAAACAACAGCAGTACATTTAAAAACAGCACCGGTACACTTATAAACACCAGCAGTACACTTATAAACAACAGCAGTACACTTACAAACAACAGCAGTACACTTATAATCACCAGCAGTACACATAAACAACAGAACGCTCAAAACTCGTGCAGTTACCAAACCTAGAGTCCATTGTAAACACTATCAGTACACCCATAAACAACGACAAAACGCTTGTAGATAACGATACACTTGTAAACAACAACAGTATACCCAATACTCAACAATAGTTCAACCATAACCAGGAACAATACACCCATTAACAACAACAGAGCACCCATAAACATTATACACCACACCAACGATCCAGCAATGATATAAACAACTTACAACCATGCAATCACATGCATCACCAATAACACATTGTAAACAACAGCAAGGAACCTATATGGCCGTAAAGAAGACCATAGCGCTACCAGGCACAACACCATAGGAAGCGTTGCAGTGTAAACTGTCATGTATGGAGACCAAACAAAAGAGAATAAGTTTATAGATGAATTAATCCGTTCTAGCGGTAGCTAGGCGCTAAATTTCGCAGAAATTGAATCGCGCGTTTTTTTTTTCTGGTGTGGTCGACCTGAGCAAGGGTCAAACACCTCCAGAGTGGATGAAATATCCAGCGTGTTACAATCCCCCCCCCCCTGCCAGACGTGTCAGCCACTCCCACACGTCACACACACCACGCTTAATTATGATCTAATCGTCCCCGCCGGTTTGTATCGTGTTCCGGGGTCCACCTGTACCATAGTCTTCCTCTGGCTTTTACCGTCGATGGGAAGAGCCCCGTGACACTCATTTTCTATGGTAATGAACTGCACCAGGAAAAAAAGATGGGGTGAAGCGTATGAATATGAAGCGTAGTCGTCTAAGGATGAATCTGAAGCCTAGTCGTATCTAAGACTTCCCCAGAGTCCTCTCGAAACAACCAAGCCACGGGTTTTGAATGTAGGTAGAAAAGTCGTTCTTCTTTGTCTTCTTGTGAAGTATAGAGCTGCGGTCATGATGACCATGTGTTGATCATGCATCACAAGCCTTCTGCTCCAGCAGTGAACACGACCCGTGCATCACATGGGAACGTAACAGTCGCACCGAACTCGATTGTCCCAAGTTGGCTTTATGACACTACGTATTTGGCCCGGCCATGGTGAGGAGGAAGGAGACATCCATAATTGTGTACCACTTCCAGAACTTTCAGGATATCTCTGTGCGGGAATGAGTTCAACGATTCTGCTAGATACAAGACCTAACTTACTTTGGATGAGAAAGATAACCTGTAGACAGTACCTGTTAACGTAATTATTGATAGTGAACGGAGAAAGCAGTCTTGTTGTGTGAGTACAAACCAAAGATATGTGTACAGCGCCACGTACACAGTCTAGTGTTTACATAAACATCACCAGTATCGTATATCTAATGTTGTGACCCTCCCTACACCAGCGAGCAATCATAACTGCCAACAACCTCCACACACACACACAGTGCACAGTGTCAGCTATGCCCAGAGACTTTACCCCATAACGAGTGACTTATTGAAAAGAGCAGTCAGAGGTTTTCATTGTACTTGCATCAAACTTATCATTTCCGTTTACTGCTGATTTACAGATGCAGCCTGTAAGTCAAGCAAGATGCACTTTAAAAGTTACTGATGTAAGCAAAATGGGGAATGTCTTCTGATCATCATCCGTGAGGACAACATATTCACGTTCCCGCTTCCGTTTCGTCATGTTTTGAAACATGATGACCCCATGACTCTTCTCAGGCTCCTGAGTTCGGACGCTTTCCCTCTGGAGGAGGGTAAACATTGTCGTGCGAGACTACGATGAAATGTGTTAGGCTGCGTACACTGAAGAGTTCAGTGGTTCAGGATTATGTCCGTGTTTATGTTCGTGGTTGTATAGACGGTGATCTAATGTCCTGTCCCGTATGGACGGGACTTACTTTTAAGATAGGAGACTTATAGAAGCATTATCTGATATATGGAATAATCTGAGAAATCATTTGACAATCGTGATCTGATATTTCTCATTACATTGTCCAGTTCCTGGTGAGGACGTCGTATTTAGGAAGTTTATTGTAACGGAAGAAAGTGTATTTTTCATTCATTTCAACACTGCCTTAGAATACAAGAGCATCGAGCTACGCTAACCATTGTGAACAGTTCTCTTGATATATTACTTGTGATAAGTCAGCCGGAACCCGGTGACACATACTTACATCACAGTGACCTTATCTTACCTGTCACAGTTGCTAACTTATTACGATTGTTTACAATGTAAGAGTAAATTGTGTACTGTTGGGGCGTCCCCGTGACCCGTGGATGATGGGATTTCTGAACAGAGACGAAGGCCACATTACCTTAGTGTCCTCGTTGTCGTTCTCGTCCTTCCTCGAGTTACGAGAATCCTTCTTGTGCTGGCGGCGGCGACGCTTCTGCTTCTTCTGTCTCCTCTGTTCTCCCTCCTGGCGATCTTCGCTGAGTGACTCTTTTTTTTTCCTTCTCTCCCCTTCCTTCCACTCCTCCTCTGTTTTATATGTATCTTCACTCCGTCTTTCTGGTTCATTCCAGTCTTTCTCTGCCTTGTATTCATCCTCCCTCCCCTCCTCCTCTGCTCTCTGGTCTTCCCTCCAGGCAGATCTGGGCTGCTGTCGACGAGGTATTCCTCTCTGCTTATGTGCAGCCGCTGGTCTGTATTCTTCTTGCTGTGTGTTTGTCTGTCGTTGTCGATGGTAGTGGTCCCTCTGGTGCTGTGCCTCCCGCCAGTGTTCCTGCATCACCTCGTCGTAGTCGGAGCCGTACATATTCTCCAGGTCATCGTCAGCGTCGGTGACCCTGATGGTGGGCATGGTGAAGTTGGCGGCAGCATCACCCGTGGGCCGCATGCTGTGCTGTTCACGGACGGTCTTGGAGTGATCGAGTCTTGGACTGACTTGTTGAGGAACTTTACTCCTCGCGGTTTTAGGGCGTTGTGGTGAGACGTTGTGGGCGTTTGTGTCGGACGTTGATGTGTCTTGGGTGGGCGTGAGGGCGGCGTGGGCGTCGCTATAAGGATCGGGCGCGACCTCCACCAGATCACTAAAGACGACACTATTGCGGACCTTTACATCAGGCGGCTTCTTCCCGCCCTCCTCTCGTTTCCGTATTGATTTCATCGAAACACTTGTTCAATTGTAGCCACTGCCAGACGCGCCCAGTACACCACAGTACCACATGGCCACTTGACACCACCGCAGTGCTCGCTATGTACTAGTGTACGTGAGACCAGAGAGTCATGCCTCAGGCCGTAAGACAACACGTACAGTGTCACAGACTTTCGTAAATCGTTTTCTAACATAATAATCTGCCTGGGCGAACATTATCACTTTGATCTAAGTCCGGTTTCACAACTTGCACGCAAACATCGCCAAACATGAAGCAGTAGCAAACAGACCAGTATTTTCTCGTTCGGCCTTACCACCACACAAGCTAAGTTGTTCCTGACACTAGACCAATATTCCCGTATGACCAATCCCCTGGCACCAGCCAACAGCTTCTGTGGTTCAACAATAAATATCTGTCGATATTGCGAGGGTACAGCAGTTGAGGTGGGCGCCACGTGCGCACTCACCTGCGCGCCACCACAATGTTTACTTCGTTGCCATATAAACCCCCCACGACCATACTCCACCCACCTGACCGCTTCCAACTTATCATTATTTGTTCTTGTAAGATATTAACTGTGAGGTCTTTACAAAGTATTCAGGGAGACGCTGTTTTGAGTGGTATGTAGTGTACGTCAACTGGTTCATTGCATGTGACGTTGCTGGGCCACGTGATACCTTTTGATTTTATGTGACTTGTGATAACGACCACAGGGCGCGTGTGTCTGCTGGAGGGCTCTGGTCGATAGCGTTTGCCCTCGTTAATATCTGGTGCTCCTGTAATAAACATTATTATAAACAAAACTTCAAAAAATGATGCAAAATCAATGATACTCATTATTGTTGAATGTCGTTACGGGTAGTTATGTAAAAAAAAATATGATCACGAATTAGCGGTTTGCTGATGTTATAGAGAGAACAAACTGCTTTAGTTATCGTTGATGAAAACCTGAAATACTGACTCGGACAATGAACGAACCACCTGATAGTACACACGCGTCATCCAGTGGAGACAGAATTGATCACGGTGTGAGTCGTGCGGTAGTGGATGGTGTCTGGGGTCATGAGACGCTGTGAGGCCGGCCACCTGCAGTAGCAGGAATAAGGTCATATGGGCTGATGCAGCTGTAGGGGTCATACCGGCTGGCTACACTCCAGGAAGATTAGGACATTCCCTCAACACATCATCAATAGTTTACGTAATATCTGGCCACTATGGGGGAGGATCATCGTGTCACCGTCAGGGGGGTCGTGGGAGTGGGGGTCCAGCAGGCGTCACCACCACTCCACGACAAAACTTCCCTCTGTCAGATACCCCAGTAACAAACTCTCCGGAATGTCAACTCGAACTATATGATATAGTCTCCATAGTGTCTAGTCCATCAATTTAAATTTTTGTCAATTTATCCCATGATAACATTCGCTAAGTAGAATACGTTGAGTGGAAGGGCACAGAGGACAAGAGTCAGAGGAGCGAACATGTATACAGGGTGAGACGTGCCGGCACGTCAGTGGACTGAACAAATGCATGTAAAGTGGTCGGTGGAAACCATGGGATATCTTGTGAGGCCGAGCTATAGGATATGGACTCTGGTTTGGTGCATTACACATGACTGTTACATAGTAGATGTGAACGAATGAGGC